>CAOKZL010001716.1:0-297335 GCA_948472985.1 Iguana delicatissima | reverse complement strand
AAAATATCCTAGGAAATGAGCAGACTGACTTCAGAAAGGGCGGGTCACCTCTTGAACATTGCTTACTGCTAAGCCACTTGGCTGAGAAATACACAAGGTCACTGAGTAAAAGTCTATATGTTGCCTTCATAGACTTGAAATCAGCATTTAATTCAATACCCAGAGATAGATCATGGACCAAACTTCTTGCCCCTCCTATTGATAAAAGACTACTTTTACTAATCATGACCCTGTATGGGAAAACCACAGTACAAGTGAGATGCTGAGTACATGGTAGCCTAACAAAAGCTATCCCTGTTGTAAAGGGCATGCATCAAGAATGTATTTTTGCACCGACATTATTCAACTCGTACCTTAATTACCTTTCTACAGTTTCTCCTCAGAGATTTTTCATGCTCCAAAACTGACCACAGTTAGTATCCCCTTACTTTTGTGTATATGATGCTGCCTTTCTTTCTCTCACTAAAAAAAATTGGATTAAAGTGAATATTCTTTGCTGAGCCTTAGATTCTGACCTGGTGATTTTGCTGAGCCTCTGTTTTCTTGAAGACTTAGCAGAATTACTCTCAAAGATGCTAGCTGTCTGTTATTTCAGTCTGTATCTGTGGATGGATACCCTGAAAAGTCTTCAGAAGAATCTCCACCTCTGAGATGATGGTTTCGTTAAAAATAGTACCTGTATGCATTACGCTACAATCCTTTATTTATGCTTGTTCATCTTGAGAGGTATGGACTAAACTGGCTTCAGAGTTTTCCAGATCAATAAGACTATTTCATTAGTAATTTGATTGACAGTAGAAGGTGGCCTAGGACAATTCTTGATTAGTGGCAGTGGAATAGCATTGTTTTCGAACAACCAAGAAAGTAATTACCAAATGTTAGAATTTTGCTCCTGAGCACTATTTCTCTTTTGGAAGAATGCCAAAGCAAAGAAGGTGTTGAGCAGTTCTGCCTTTTCTCTATCCCCTGTTAGCATTTTGCCATCTTCTCCATGTAGTGGCCCTGCCATTTCCTTCTTCATTCTTTTGCTACAGCTGTTGTTGTATGCCTTCAAGTAGTTTCTGACTTATGGCGGCCCTAAGACAACTTATCACAGGGTTTTCTGGAGGTGAGTGTGTATGATGCTCCCTAGATCACCCAGTGGGTTTCTGTGGCTCAGCAGGGAATCAAACCCTGGTCTCCAGGGTCATAGTCCAATGATCAACAACATAACCTCAAAAGCCCTTTTTATATTTTTAGCTTCTGCAGCAAGCCTGAGCTTGCTCTGCACTTTAGCTTTTCTGATTTTCTCCCTACACATTCTATTTGTTTTAATTCCTGTTTGGTGATTTCATCCTATTTCCATGTCTTGTGCATGTCCTTTTAAATATTAGCTCAGTTGAAACTTCTTTCAACATCCATCCCGGTTTCTTTAGACACCTCCCATTTTTCCTCCTCATTGGAACTGTTTGAGTTGTGCCTTCAATATCCAACCCATTAACCAGGTCATGACTGTTGGGTAGGATTAGATCTAACACAGCTCATCCCCTTATTGCCTCTTCCACCCTCTGGAAAATGAAATTCTCTGCAAGGTAAGTGAGGAATCTGTTGAGTCTTACATTCTTGGTAGACCTTATATTTTTAAGAGAAGGGAAATAGATTTTTTGGAGTAAGAATAAGAAAAGGATCCTGTGTTGTGTATTGGCTGCCACTTATCTAAGGATGCTGCATTGACCAGAATTAGCCCTGTTACACCCTGTTGTGCCCATGTTTTTCAGCTGATGCACTCTAACAGAACATTGAGGGAACTAGGCTACAAGCTCCAGACTTTGGCCTGGAAATGCAGCTCTGATTGTGCCACTGGTGGACGTCTGTTTTTTAAAAGCAGAAGAGACACATGGCGAGTGAGGACTGCAGAAACCTACATTTCCCTACTGCTTACCTCTCAATAGCCTCTCTCTGTAAGTGCTTTTGCTTTGCTGAATTCCAGTGCTTTCAGCAAAGGTGACCTGGGCTTTGAGGGAGAGGGTGATTTAGAAAGGTGAGCAACTGTTGTGAAGAAGGACTGCATTCTTTAATTGCATGACCCTATTGCTGTTAAATAGCAGCCTGTGGAATAACCTTGTAGTTATCATATTGCAAGGGGATTTGGGGAGCTGTAGCCCTCAAAATAACTTTTCTGACATCTGGCTCTCCTGCTCTGAGAAAAGGAGATTTCAGCATGTTTCTTTCTTGATCATAGTATTCTTGTTGCTCAGTATCTGACCTGTTCATTATTTCCAGAATGATAAAAGCATAAACAGAAGAAATTAGATGGAAAAAATGAAGGGAAGCTCTGTCACCTCTGTTAACTCTTAAACTCTTTCATTATGATTCGTTTATTTGTTGTTTAACACAAGTCGACATGTGCTTAACTGCAAGGCTGTGAGTGTTCAGTAAAGACTCTTCTGAAGCAGGTTTCTCTGTATTGTAAAATTGCATTCAAACATCTTGAAATGGAGTACAATTGCTAGGTAGACCCACAGAGAAATTTATTCTAAAAATGTCCCTTAACAAATTTCTTTAAATTACAGAAAATATATTTTATGTTACCTCAGACAGAAGTCAATTTGCTTTGAGAAGAACCCAAAGGGCTATCTGTCAGAACAAGCTTTTGAGTCCTTTGTACATTCAAAAAGCAAATCTGAAAGCAGTTAAGCCTTTGAGGATGTAAGAGATGGAAGTAGAGCAAGAATTGCTAAGGGCAGCGTGGCATTGGAGGAGTTCCAAGTAATTCTAGGGTTAGGAAATGAGCTGTTATTTTCTTGTAAGGTAGAAGTGTTAAAATGAGGAGAAGCAATCCTTCCCAGGATCATTAATTTGTTAATACTGTGCAGAGCTCACATTGGGAGCCTGACTGTTTTCTTCATGGAGTACAGGATCTCTGCCTAATTCTTTTCTTTCCTCAATCTGTATGACACCCATATGTAGTTGTAGGAAGCAGTGCAGGAATGTCATCCTTCCAATGTGGAATTTTCAATTTTTTTTTATTGTACCCACAATCTATTATTTTAGACAGTTCTATGGCATCACGTATGCTGTTGTGTGTGAGCCAAAGTGGTGTAGTGATTTGAGTTGGTGGAGTCCCAGGGCTTGATTCCCTGCTTGGCTGTGGAAACCCCCTGGATTATCTTGGGTGCATCACACACTTTCAGCCCCAGAAGACCCTGTGATAGTTTTACCTTAGGGTCACCATAAGTTGGAAACAACTTGAAGGCACATAACAAGAACAAATGTTGTCGTGACACATGACTGTAGTGGTAGGCACTAATGTTTTTATAATGGTCACTTAATATAATCCATGTCCTGAGGTACAGATAGTTATTTGCAACTTTTACTGCAGGTTAACTTGCCAGTGCTTTTAATATTTTATGTACTTACAATCTTTGCAGCGTCTAAAAGCTTTATTTGCTACGTAGCTTTCTGCAGCTCTGCCTTTCTAAATAAACGTGACAGCATCTGATGAACTAGGCAATAGTCCATGAAAGCTTAACCTACAATAAAAATTCCTTAGTCTTTAATGGGCCACAGGACTCTTTGTTGTGCTTACTGCACCAGACCAACACAGCCGCTCCTTTAGTAACTCATAAAATTCTAGATGAAAACGGGAAAGAGCAAATCTATCTTTTCCAGTGGGACTAAATAAACCCTAAGGAGCCAAACCAAATGTGCCAAACAGCTATTGGGCATCTGCCTTAGTGGGGAATGACACTGGAAGAGGATCTCACAGGCACAATTTCACTGGCACCATATTTAATACTAATTAGTACTGCTCAGAAGGAGACAGTACCACTGCCTGAATACCTCTTCAGTGTCTTAACCCAAAATGAAACAGGACATAATATCAGAAAATGAGACTTCCATGTTGGAAGGGACTCAACTAGCTATTGGGAAAGAGCAGAGGACAAGTACAAGTGGCACTCTGGCTAATGGCACAGTAGGATTCAAGCCAAAAGAATGTTAGCTGCTGACTTGCTCAGAGGTGAAAGGAAAGTCTGAAGGTGTACAATACATATTTTAGGAACATGAAAGCAAGAATCAGGGGAAGATAGATTCTGTAAAAGAATAAATGAAACTTACAAAGATCACAATACTTGCAATGAGCAAACTACAGTGGATAGGAATGTGACGTTTTCACTTAGGTAACTACACAGTGGTTACTCAGGAAATGAAAAGATAAGAAATGAGGTGGCATTAACTGTGAGGAGAGATATAGCAAAAGCTGTCAGGAATATAATGCAAAGTTTGACTGTATAATATCAGTAAGACTTCATGGAAAACTCATAAATCCAAGTTTATACTCTAACTACAGAGAGAGAAGAGAAAAGAATTGAAAGATCCTGTGCTAGAATGCAGGAGGAAACTGATCACACACCAAAACAGGACATGTTGAGAATCATAGCTTATTAGAATGGGAAGGGAAGACACAGAGCAGAATCAAACACTGTAGGAGAATTGTGCCTAGGATCAAACAATAAAGCAGGAGTGTGACTTACTGAATTCTGTGAAGTCAGTTCCTTCATTGAAGAGCATATTTCAGGCAACCAAATATACATGAACTTCGCCTAATGGGTACTATAGAAATCAATTGGCCTACATAACTGGAAGCAGAAAATAGAAAAGCTCCATTCTCTCTGCAAAAATAAGAACAGGGACAGATTGTGGTACAGACCCTGAGTTGCTAACATCAAAAATTAGAGTAAAGCTAAAGAAGAATACTGAATCAATCTCGGTACCAAAATACAACCTGAGAATTTAAAGACCATGTGCAAAAGGCCCTTATTTCTCACTAGATTGGTTTTGCAGTTTCATCCTAATAAGGCACCCTGACACTATCACTTAACCCAGCAGTTCTCAACCTGTGGGTCGTGACCCCTTTGGGGGTCGAACAACCCTTTCACAGGGGTCGCCTAAGACCATCAGAAAATATGTATTTTCCGATGGTCTTAGGCTCCATTCCCTCCTCTGTGGTGGTGTGCAAGCGTGAGCCATGCGTTCGCATCCTTCTGCCCCCTTTGGTGGGAGCGCGTGTGGCCGCACGCGCTCCCTCCAAGGGGGGCAGGAGGACGCGAGTGCCTAGCTTGTGCTCACGCTCACGCACCACCCCTCCTTGGCCTTTTCCACCCGTTACCTTATCGCGGAGTTGGAGGGTGCCCTCTCTTCACTGCTCCTTCGTCCTGCAGCTGGCTTCCTGGTCGTGCGACCACCCTGCCCCTTCCTTCTGCAGTGCAGCCTGGGAGCTATAGGTTGTGCTGGGGGAAGAAGGGGTGGGGCAGTCGTGCAACCAGGAAGCCAACTGTGGGACAAAGGAGCAGCAAAGAGAGCGCCTTGCACAAGAACCTGCTTGCGGGAACGGCACACCCCCGCGATAAGGTAATGTGCGGAAAAGTGTTGTTACATTAATCAGTTCAAACTTCAGACAGTCTATGCCAATAACTCCCAGCCTCAGATACCAGTTCTCTGGGTCTTTCCCTCAGCTGCTTAAGCACAACCCAGCCACCCTTTCCAGCCAAGATCTCACTGAAGCCTCTCGTTTTAAACGGACTTGCTGTACCAATAGAAATGTTTCAAGCTACAAAAACAGAATCCATTCAAATTATAACTAAAATGTACCACCAGAGCATTGCATTAATTTCCCATGCAAAGTAATGCTCAAAAGATATACAACAAAGGCTTTTACCATATATGGAATGAGAAGTCCCAGATGTTCAAAATTAGTTTTAGAAAACAAAGAGGCATAAGAGATCATCTTGCAAACGTACATTGGATAATGAAGTGGACCAAAGAATTTCAGAAGAAAACCAGGCTGTGCTTTGTAAATCATACCTTTGCCTTTGGTTGTTTAGATCATGACAAAGTATAGATCACTCTTAAAGAAATAGGTCTGTGACATATTTGATTGTCCTGATGTGTTTCCTGTATTCAGCATAAGAGGCAACTGTTAGGACAGAATATGGTGAAACAGAATGGTTTCCAAATGTCAAGGAAATCAAGCAGGCTGAATTTTATCACCCTGTCTAACATTTAGGCTATATAAAACTCATTTAGTTTTAGAGGAAGGAGGTTTGAAAATTGGTGATTGGAACATGCACAGTTTGAAATATGCAGATGATACCATACTGATAGCAGAAATTAGCATAGACTTGGAATAATTGTTGAAAAATATCGAGGAAAAGAGTGCAATGGCAAGATTACAGGTGAACATTAAGAAAACAAAATACCACAGATGATTTACGTAACTTCAAAGTAGATGACAAAGACATTGAAATAATGAAGGATTCTCCATACCTTGACTCATTCCTTAATCAGAATGGAGGCTGCAGTCAAGAAATCTGAGGAAGGCTGGGACTTGGAAGGGCAGATATGGAGAAACTAGATAAGATTCTAAAGTGTCAGGATATATCACTGAATAATAAAACTAAAGTTTGGATAGTCTATGGCACCACATTTGTGATTTCTATGTTATGGTTGCTAAAGCTGGAAAGTGAAGAAAGATGATACAAAGAAAATTAACTCATTTGAAATGTTATGCTGGAGGAGAATTCAACAGATGCCATGGTCTGCAAAAAAGACAAATAGGTAGTAGAGCAAATCAAGCCTGAATTTTCCCTAGAAGCCAAGATGACTTAACTGAGACTGTTGTACTTTGGAGGTATTGTGAGAAGCCAGAACTCATAAGAAAAAAGGTAATGCTTGCTTTAATGCTGTAAACAAGGAAGCCACACTCTGAATTTGCACAAGACCAGCAAGGCCAGTTGGTAACAGGAGGTCTTAGAGATCTCCCATTTACAGGGCCCCCATAACTTGATGGCTATTAGCAAAAACAACAATAAAGAAACAAAAGATTAAGAGGAGACATGATAGCTATGTTTAAATATTTGAAGGGATGTCATTTCGAGGAGGGAGTGGGCTTGTTTTCCTCTGCTCCAGAGACTAGGACAAGGAGCAATGGATTCAAGCTGCATGAAAGGAGATTCCACCTGAACCTCAAGAAGAACTTCCTGACAGTCAGAGCTGTCAGGCAGTGGAATATGCTGCTGCCTTGGAGTGTGGTGGACTCTCCTTCTTTGAAGGTTTTGTTGAGAGTGCTTTGATGTGGGTTCCAGCATGGCAGGGGGTTGGACTGGACGGCCCCTGCGGTCTCTTCCAGCTCTGATTCTGTGGAAAGAAGCTGTCATTGTGGTACTCCCTTTTCCACAAACTGAGACCCTCCATTAGTTTACTTCATTGTTACAGTGATATTTACTTTTCCTCTCTTTTCACACCATTCTGTTGAAAAAGTTTGGTACCAGTAAATTAGCTGAACAATCAGGAAGTAACAGGGCCTTTCCGCACTACATTGTTATAGTGCTATTATTCCATCTTCAACATCCTATGGATCCTGGGATTTGCAGTTGATGCCTTTAGAATTCTCAGCCAGAGAGCTTTTTGGCCTCAGGAAACTACAAAGCCCAGAATTCCACAGGATGTTCAAAGTAGAATAAAAGCACTAAGTGTAGGGCAGAAATGCCCACAGCTGGCAAACTGATCATTTTATTTCATTTCATGCCAGAGCAGAAATCATGAAATAAAAGAAAATTTACTTCTGTTGCCCGTTGTAGATCACCCTTTTGATTATATTTTGAAGAAAATATTAAAATGTTGTAGATATTAGAAAGAAATAGAAGTAGTACTTTACTATGTTTATTCCTCAGTTTTTAAGGAATGGGACAAAATCAGAATTAACTCATAAATTAAACCACGGGGTATAATATGAATGGTACCACGTACCCAATTAGTCAAATGCACAACACAATATTCTGTATTACGGGCAAGCGTACCATATTTCTTCTGGAACATTCCTTGATAAATGAAACATTTCTCTGGCAAATATTCAGAATCACTTAATCTGTAAAAAGTAATTGAGAAAGAGTTGAGAGCTTTGTACTCAGCTCTCAAGGAGCTTTTATCATGTGCTTTAATTAATTCTGATCAAGACAAGCAGTGGAAGTCTCTTGAAAAATAGGGAGAGCTATATGCCCAATTTATAACAAATGTGGAAAAGACTTGACTCTGGGAAAGTTAGTTCAGATAACCCACCCTTTAGTCACATGTGGAAAGAAAGAGTGAGCCAAAATTGAGTGGTCAATGTTCTAAACGTTCAGCCATGTCATTTGAGATCCTGGTTGATGATCCTGTATACTACTTTAACTGAATCATACAATGGACATTTCTCTCTCCTCATGTTTTTGCAACTGTTACATTTCTGTTATATTAAGGTAAAACAGCAACACCATTTAGTAACCGTGCATAGGTGTTCTCTGAGAAGCTGGCAAGTTTAAGAGGTTGCGATTGCATCATAGGACTAAACTGTGGTTATACAAGGCTGAAGGAAATGCACTCTCTACTTGCTTCAACACATTCATCCACTTGTCCAGCTTTAAACGGGATAAAACATCCCAGCAGCATGCTAGTCTGTCCCTGCAATGTCTTTTTTTAAAATTCCTAGCCGGCTTCCACTTTTCAGCTTTCCTTCTTTCTTTGATGCTGCTCTGTGCCAGCCACATGGGTTTAAGCCCAGTGAATTCGGTAGATTAACTTCTGAGTAGAAGTACATAGTTTTGTAAATAAGTTCTTTCTCACACAGCAGCTCCCCTTGAAAAGAGCTTGGATTTAAGTGGTGACTTTTTGTATAACTGGGTTTTCTGAAGATCCCAGTTGACGACCCACTTTGTTGTGGGTACAGGGTGCATGATGTTGGTATGTGACTAGTGTGCCAAGCTGTTATTAAAGGGATAGGAAAAAACAGAAAGAAAAAAAAAGAGGATAACACTACATTGCAATCTTGGCAGTGCAGTCCAGTGTAATTCAGAAAAAGTGAAGGGGGAGAAGTTATTTTATAAGAAAGTGAGAGATAGAGATTTAAGTTAGAACAGCCAGCGGAGCCTTGCAGGAGCAAATGTGATTTATGAAAGAGAAGCAACTGCCCCTCTTTGTGTGTGCATGTGTTTCTTTCCATGTATGTGTTGCACAAGCCGTATAGTCTTGGCATTTTTGTCTCTTGCCCAGCGACTTCTCATTTGGTCTTTCTATTCCTTTTCCTCTAAGGAAGTAAAGCAGATCAGAACTCCTCTGCCTGGGAGAAAGTACCTCTTCAGCCCATGAATCTGATTTTTGTTGTTGTTCTTAAAGACACCACAAGGCCACCATCACTGTGTTTTCCAGAAAAACAACTTCATGCAATGTATTTGGCTGAATGAAAGTTGATAAAGCTCTAAAACAAGCAGGGATGGAAAGCAATAATTTTGTATGAAAACTGGTTCTGGTTTTTATTTGGAGAAACAAGCCTGAAGAGTAACCCTAGAAGTCCGTGTATGGTTTTGGTTGACAAGGAAGAGGGATATTTGAAAATGGTGCTGAAAAGGAGTTGTTATAGGGTGAAAAGTCCTATAATGCCCCACAACAGAGTGTTGTATTTATTTACATGCAAAGGAATCTTATAGCAACTTTGAGAGTTAGAAAAAGATGTTGGTTACATAAGCTTTAGTAGACAAAATCTAGCAGTCTTATTTATTTATTCAAAGTATTTATACTCTGTCCTTCTGCCAAAAAGCCTCCCAGAGTGGCTTACAAATCATTAATTTAACAGCACCCTGACTTCACATCTAAAACTGGATACACAAGGAGAAGGATCTTTGTTAATTAAATCAAAAGTATCTTTGATAGCAACAACAATAAAAGTAGTTCAATTTATTAATGTATTGTTTGTTTTTATAGCCCTTGAAGAAACCTCTAAAATTGAGAGAAAGGTGAGATATCAGTCAACCAATTAATCAATCAGTCAATCAAAACTGGCCTGAATTGTATTGAGCCTACTCCTGGAATAAAGCAAATACATTTTATTTCATTTTGATATACAGTGTTGTAGAACAAAACAGTGTTTCCTATAAACCTTTATAATTTCCTCCAAACTTCATTGTTTAAGCATCAGCAGGCTTCTTAGTCAGACCTGCTGTAGGTGTGATTTTCACTAAAACTACTGAGTTGGGTTGTATTTTGGATTTTAACTTTTTATTTTATTTTTTTATTTTACTTGCATTTTAAAATTCAAGCCAGTGGTGATTTTGGTGGGAGACTGGCACAGTGATTAAAACTAACTAAAATAAATTAAGTTAGTTTTTTTTAATGAAGAGAGACAATTTAAACAAATTTATTTTTGACTTTAATTAAGTTAGAACTTTAGGATTAATGACATTCTATAATTAAGTTACTAGTAAGTTATTAATTAGTTAAATGAGACACTCTGCTGAACAGTCAACAAGTTTCACATTTCCCAGCTGGTTCTTTACCCAGAGTCTAATTCTGTTAGCTTTTCTCAAAAAATTGCTTCTCACATTTTGTTTGTCCCTAAGATTTGTACGTTACAGTGTTTATAGCAGGTCACAAGATTCCAGCCACTGGAAATAGTAATGGCTATAAGAATCTTCATTCAATTTTTTTAATGATTTGAGTATGCTAGATTAGTTAATTTCATTTTTAATTCTAAATTGATAGGTAGTAAAGGCATGGGTGTATCCAGGTTTTGTACACTGAACATCACATGACCTCATCTTCCCAGGAAACTGAATTTTGAAATTTTTAATCGTGAGATTTTTTTCCTGGGATCCAAGTGGGAGTCAGTAAACTAAGAAAAAAGGATGATAAATTCCTTTTTCCATAAATTCTTGGAGAAATGGATAAGTAAATATTATCCTATATTGACTCATTCCCATAGAGTTAAATAAGCAAATATAATTAATTAAATGTTATCTTTGAAAATAAATACATGCTGTTTTTGACTCATTCATGTACATATACTTGTGCATCTTTAATATGTGGATAATAATAGTGACCACCCCCACAGGGCTGTTTTGTTCAGTAAATGCAGCACTTTGATTCCTCTAAACAGCTATGAAAGTGATGATAGGAAAAGAGTGGGTGACATAGGTATGTAACAGCCTGTATTATTCCTGCTATCTGGTTTTAAGATTGTTGTACAAGGAGGCGTTCACTACAAAACACACATACTCACCTGTGGCAGAAATAATTAGACTCTTTCTCCTCATTGTTTCCCTTCCTCCTTGGCATATATATTCCTTTGCAGTGCTGATAGGTGGTGTTAATGAGGAAATACCACCAGCTGGGAGCTACTACTTATTAACTGTTACTTTTCTTTTCACTTACCCGAGAGTGACTTTTGACTTCATAGAGCAGAGGTTTTGGACCTCAGTTCCCAGAATTCTTGATTTTTAGCCAAGCTGGCTGGGGCTTCTAGAAGTTGAAGTCCCAACAACTGGAGGACCAGAAATTGGGAACCACTGTTACAGAGGAACAGAGAGACGTTTGTTTTTCATGCTTCAGGTAAGTGGAGAAGGACCAGCCTTATCGTAATGGTCAGCCAGAGAGCAGCTCCAGGAGACCTGGTGCATTTTCCCCAAAGGTTTCTTGCCCCTGCAGCTCACCTTGAGAAAAGTGCTCAAATTGTCCCTTCAGAAAGGTGAAAAATAGGAGACATGTATCACTTCTGTATTTATTCTCACTGCTTTTCTATACAGTTGAAGCTGTTGTTTATAGGGTGTGATGTACTCCATATTGAACCCCTTTTTTTAAAAAAAAAAGCAAAAGGAAAGGAGAAGGGAGAAAAGAAAAAGTATCTCTCTTTAAGACTAATTGCTTTTTCTTTTTGCATGAGATTTCATGCTTATAAACCCACATTTTGAGATGTAGTACAGTGATAATAAAGGCTCAAGCATAAAGCACATTTACAAAGTTGTGAGAATGAGATGGGATGTAATAGGATTCAGAAAGATACAAAACATGACCCTTGTCACAAATTTTCAAAGAGCTGCTTAATGTGATACAGGTCCTTCAGATCCTTTCAGTTGTCAGTTAGTGTAGACTGTGTGAAAGCAATAAATCTGCTTGCTGAAGTCAGTCTCCTGGGGTTCAAAACTCTTTCTAAGAAGATTCCTTTTGTTATATGTCCAGTAGCAAGGCCTCTTGTTTTAATATATGTGGTCTGCCATAAAGCCATTGTTTTTCCTTCATACTTCTGCTAATACATTGGAATTTATGCATATAATTCAATTCAGCTATTTCTTTTTCCAGTCTTCTGTTGTAATTTCCTTGTTGAAGAATCACAACCTGTAAGTCCCTTATTATGTGTCCAGGAAGGCTGAAATGTTTTGCAGCTGGTTTTTGAGAATTACCATTTCTAATTGCAGATTTGTGACCATTAATCCTGTTGTGTAGAGACATCCTGTTTGTCCAGCGTAGAGTATAGAGGGGCATTGCTGGTATGTTGTTGTTGTTGTGTGCTTTCAAGTTGTTTCTAATTTATGGTGACACAAGGGTCACAGGGTTTTCTGGGGCTGAGTGTGTGTGAGGTGCCCAAGGTCACCCAGTGGGTTTACATGGTCAAGTGGGGAATCGAACTGTGGTCTCCAGGATCATAGTCCAACACTCACACCACTACACCACACTGGTCTTCATTGCTGGCGTAGGATGGCATATATCACATTGGAGGAAGAGCAAGTAAATGTGACTCAGATGTTGTGAGTGATGATATTGGCCCCTGTAATATAACTCCCAGAGTTGATATGGGGACAGAGTTGGCTTGTGGTAGAGTCTTGCCTTTGTATTACCAGCCATGTTGTATATCTTGTTGTAAGTGAGTAGTTGTTTAAGATTTGGAGGCTGTCTATAGGCCAATAAAAGCCTGCCTCCCAGAGCTTGTGAGAGGGCTGTGTTAATCTTCAGAACAGGTTGTAGCTAGTTGGTGATGAGTTTGAGTGGCCTCAGCTGGGGACTGTAGGTGACTACTAGAAGTGTTCTGTTTATTTGTGGTTTTGGTCTACCTTGTAGTTAATGGCTTTGGGATATTAATCTTGCCTTGTCAGTTTGTGTCTTCACCTCATTAAGTGGATACTGTAGTTGAATATCTTGTAATCATACTGGAAACAATTGGCACAACTGTTTTGAAGAGAAGCATGAAGATTTTTTTTTATTGCGATATTTTTTTTGGAGTTCAGTGCATATGGACATAATTCCTTTTTATCTCTTGCATTACCTCCATCCCCCACCCCCCAAAAATGCTGAATTTGGCACTCTCTAGAAAAGACGCAGGGATCCTTAGCAGCTAAACAACAAATGCAAGTAATTACAGTATATATTCTAGCTAGTTATAACTGCTGCAAAGTGCTTTGGAAAGCATGAAGTTAATGATACAGGTTCATGATTTCATAATGTATTTCATAATGTATTCCATTTTGTGGATCTAGCCACAAAAGTCATTGGGAGATATTTGGAAATGTCTCTGGTGCCTACATACATGTGAAAGCGCAGTTTATTTTATGTTGGTTGGCTGTGGTAGGCAATACTGGTATACACTCAGTAAAGAGAATGAAGTTCTTTATAGTACAGAATTTAATTTCTTGGAGGTGAATGAATACAAGGAGGATTTTCTTTTATTTAGATATAGAACTATATCAAATGTATACACTGAAGCTACTTTTTTGAAATTGCAAGTGCATTAAAAACATTCTGGGGGCAAATTACGTGTATCACTAAAAGTAGATTTGTAATCAATCCAGGGTGATACAAGGACAAAGGCTGAAATGTAAATGGCGATCTGGCATAAAGCCCCACCCCAGGTTTTCCAGTCTCTTTACTTGACTTTTTGAAAAGCCAAAATTCCGGCAACTAGATGCGATACACTTGCAATAATATACAAAGGCCCTTTCCACACGCGGGGCGGGTAAATGGGGGGGCGCATGCAGGGACGGAGCTTACTGCTAAATGGGTTGCTCCATCCCCGTGGGGAGCGCGCGTTCACCGCTCCAAACAGTGGCGAATTTCGGCGGTGTTCGGCGGCACCCAAAATGGCGGCCGCTGGCTTCCAGTGGTGCTCCGCCAATCAGAGCAGCACGCCAGCCGGAAGCCCGCCCCCGGGCAGCTCTGCAGAGATGCGCTAACGCATCCCTGCAGTTCTAAACAGGGCGCGGCGACGGGGCAATGCGCGCAAGTCACATAAAAACCACTTGAGAAGTGGTTTTTATAAGACTCGCAGCGCCACCCCTGCGGCTGCGCGAGGGCAGTTTGAGGTTTAGAACCTCCCATTTGCGAAGTGCCCTTGCGCGCCTCACAGTGTAGAAGACCTCCTGGGGAGGTCGCCCTAGCGCGGGCAATATGCCCATGTGGAAAGGGCCAAAGAGAATGCTACAGTTTCTAAAATGTGATACACAGAAAACTACAAAACTTGTTAACATATTGCCCTGTAGTGGGCTTGGATCACATTTCCTGTATGAAGGGCCTGAAATTTTTTATATTTTCATTGAATTTAGATTTAGTTAGTACTTTTCTTTTCCTTCTTTATACCATGCCAAAAAGTAATTATGGTTACTTAGTATTGACTCTTTCATCTGCTTCTTAAATATTATGATTGGTCTGTCCTGAATCACCCCAAACCATATTGCAAGGAACTATTCATTATAATTCTAGATTAGAATATCTTTCTGTACAGTGCAAAACAGTCTTTTTAAATGTACTTTTTTTTGAAAATTGTAGGATACTCATAAGAAAAACAGATGAGAAGGGTTCATGATCACTGAAAGACAAGATTGAATGTTGATGAGGTATTTCATACCCCGAGTCATCATATTTTTAATGTGCTCATTTGCTTTACATTCCTTCATGCAAACAATGAACTGACTATATCCGGCTTTGATATACTAATTTTATGTTATTGCAGTGTAATCATTTTGTGCGTATCTAAATTTCTCTTTAATGAGCAACGATCTAAAACCTTTTAAATCGTACACAGTGGCTGGTTTCTTTCATGCTTCTTGGTCTTGGTCTTAAATCCAGATTTAATGATGTCATCAAAATACTAGTTTTTAGTTGCACTAAATATGAATCCTGACCCCACATGATCTGGAATTGATTGTCTGAAATAACTTTCTGGCAAGATTGGTGCTGTGATGCTGTTCATTTTATGTGCGGTTCACTTTTGAAAGAACTCTTATAACACACTAATCTCAATATTTCTAAAAAATAATTGGAACCACTAAGGCAGCCCATTGTTCTGATTATATCAGTTCTGTTGGTTCTGATGTGGTTATAGGCAGAATATGTTTGAAGAAGATATTATACAAAGATGTACTGGTTTTGTAAAGTCTGAATGACTGAGGCTTCTTAAAAATGGTAGCCATGCAAAGTGTAGGTGGAATTAGAAGTTAGCTGCTTGAATAATTTGGTTATTCATCTTCTACAAGATAATTCAGAAACAGTTGTGACTGAAAGAATTCTCAATTCTGAGTTTAATCTAGAGGTATTCTAGTCCAGCTGACTTGACTGTAAATTTTTCAAACTATTTGTCCTTCACCTTATTTTTAATATGGCTTTAATTGTGCATTTCTTTTTATTACACCTGTCCTGCACCAAATCCGAACAAAGATGATTGTATCTATTTGTTGCTTACCCTTTTGTCCACTTGCTTTTCTGTTTCCCTGTATTTGATCACACAATCTAAACTCAGGTAAAGAGTTATGATTAAACTGAAAGTTTCCATGAAAATTTGCTCACTTCTTGTGACATGTGTGGTACTGCTTCTTTTGGATATTTCTCACTGGAGTGCATGGGTGGACGTTGGTAGGTAAATAAGGCATTGACTGCCCCCATGGTAATTCTCCCCCTCTCATGAAATTTTCTTTCAGTTTCCAAATTTCTAGCGTTTCCATAACCTTTACCCTTTACAAACAGAGCCATCTGGGCATCCAAAGAGGGAGTCAAGGCAGACTTTTCAAGAGAATGTCAACACAGCAAATATGAATATAAGCTGTTAAAATGTAAATGATCTTCAGTATCTCATCTCTCATTTCAGTTTCTCCTGAAGAATAAGGAAGGACACTGGAATTTGTAAGCAGGAAAGTAAAAATGCTGCAGCTTTGCCTGCACATCTGCTTTTGCATTGTTGAGGTTTTGGGATAGAGTGTTCATTAGACACCATAAAAAGTATTTGGTGTCTGTATCAGGTAGTTGTCAGTCCAAGTATAGTTCAGTGAGAAACACATGCAAGTAACTCTAAAATGTGATAGAGAATGTGTACATACAGCAGCTCATTATTATGATTAAGGATCAGTGACACCAACAGCTATAGAAAACAAACTAAAGTTTAATTGTGGGAACTCCATTAGAGTTAGGGTGCCACACTAAGCTAAGCAAAGCTGTGACAGCAGGAACAGGTCTAAACTAATTAAACTCAGTGTGGTAAAAAGGCATTGAGAAGAGGTGGAGTGATCTCTAAGTATATTAGTCTGTATTTCAAAGAGGTTAGAATAGCTGGATAAAACATAAGGAGACTTTAATCACTGAACTACGTTTTAAACATCTGACTTCTTTTTTTCCCCTGTAGGACAGTGCTTTCTAGACTATCTGATGTGGGAGACTGGCAATTATTTTTTCACAGTGTGTCAGGGGCTGGCACCATATTTGCATCCATTAGCTCTAATGATTTTCTTTCTCTCTTAGAAAGTTACCAGGGACTGTCAAGCGATGGCTTATGGCCTGGCACTAGTCCAGGGGCCACTACTTTGAGCAGCACTGCTTTAAAACATCTTTAAATGCTGAGCATTGATGCATTTCTAACAAAATGAAGTAGGAGTATTCAGTTAGAAAAAAGATTACCTGGGCACCCAGAGTTGGGACAAAGAAGTAAACAGGATTACATTCATCTCTCTGCATGTGCCAGGGTTAGGGGCACAGGACCCCCAGGAAAGTGAAAAAAAACCCTGAGTAATTCTAGGCCTTCCCAAACCATATGTAACACAAAAAAAAGTATGATCACCATATTCAACCCACCGTGGATTGCTTTGAGGCATCAGGGTTTCTTCACAAGGCAGAAGTGGGTGGCTAGTGTGGCTTACTGCCATCTCGCCGACTACCCCACACCATTTTTAACAGGGACTTACAAACTTCATTCCCAGTTTCTCAGTCTCACAAAGCTTGCAGTCCCTATTAAAAAATGGCATACGGAGGCAGCAGAGGTGACAGCAAATAATCTAGGAATAATCAAATCTGCAAAAGTGAAACCCGCAAATGTGGAGGGTTGACTGTTTTACTGTAGAAAAAGGGCAAGAAATGAAAAGATGAGATAAGAACTGGGGCCATTCAGGTGAAGGGGTATTATGTCTACACAAATCTTGTTGGATGCAGGAAGGAATTGGCAAAGGCAAGAAATTGGAAGAAAGAAAGGCTGGAAGGACTGTTTTGTTATGCACTGCACATGCAACTTCCTCTGTGGTGTTCAGCCAGCCTCTGTGGGTGGTGTGTATTAATTAATGTAACTGGTGACTTTGGGGCCTAGGCATTGGGACCTAGCCAGTATGGCAGTCTGGCTTGGTTTTGGGCAGCGCCTGAGAATAGGTGGAAAGGAGAGTGGTTCTCCAAGGCCCAGGAAGCCCAGTGACACCACACGAATCTAGCCTTGGCAGTTGGCAAGTTGGCAGTACAGGACTGGAATATTGTGTATGTGTTGAGGGGAATTTCTTCCCTAATTTGTCTTTTTAAAGGTTGAAAAATATATAGTATTCCAACCTTTCAAGGCAATTCAATTTCAAAACTGGTTTGAAGGGTATAGTGAGACCAGCTGTAACAGTTTTATGCTTCCCCATCCAACTATGCAAATTGATTATTATTTATTATTTTATTTAAAGTATTTCTGTATCTCGTCCCTGCTCCCAAGGCAATGAACAAATCAAAACGTTTTTAAAACACATTAAAATGCTCTTAAAATGCCTAATGGCAGTCTAAAAACAATCCTAGAATCCCTTCTTAAAGCAGCCAAATTGATCTGTATAAATAACCTTATTTGACATATTTCATGTGAATTTATTTACTGTTAAAATAGGGTGTGTGAGATTTGTTTGTAGCAGAGCCATCAAAAGCAGTGTTAGGTGGCTGGGCTCAGGGCTTTTCTGCGGAACAGAGACTTTGTCCTTGTAGGTTAATTCTGCCACCTGTAGAATTCTACCACCTGTTGGAAGAGATGTATAGTTTTTATGTGAAACTCTGCCAGGCACTTACTTGCGAAGAGTAATAAATTGGTCTATTCAATATACAGTATTAATATTTAAATTGAGTACTGAATAGTGATACTTATGGTGAACACAGTTATCAGCTGGAGCCAGGTACAAGGAGTAAGCTAGGGGTGCACTGCGATGGCATGAAGGGGGGCACGGGAGGTAGTAGGAGAGATAGGACAGTGAGAGGTGCAAGCAATTGTGCAGAAGAAGCATGCATGGGGCTCATCGCGAGGGCAGAAGGTGGGGCAAGGTAGAGAGTAGGAGAGATGGAAGAGTGTGTGGTGTGAGTAGCAGAGCACAAGAAGCAAGGGAAGCAAGGTGAGGGAGGAGGGAAGGGGCAGTGAAGCGAGGGAGGGAGGAAGGGAGGGATGGAGGGGAAATGAAGGACAAGGACATGGGAACTGCACTGGCAGAGTGCAAGAAGCAAGATAGGTAGGTATAAGGAGAGCCAAGGGTGGGAGATATAGTGTCACAAGATGAGAGGAGGAGGGAAGGGGACAGGAGATGCAGCAGCAGAGTGCGGAGAATAAGAGGAGAGCATGGCTGAGACATAGGGTGAGTCCAGGAAGGGGGAGAACGGCAGCAGGCAAACTGGGCGCACAAAGACAGAGGCAAGACAACAGCCATAGAGATCCCTCAAGAAGAGGGGAACAGTGCAATTAGTACCTCCCTTGCTCTGTTCCCTGAGACTGCCACTGCATGATACTACTCGGAGGAAAGAAGGAGCTGAGAAAAGGCAGAGGGGCGATAGAAGCTAGGAAGTCAGCATGATGTAGTGGTTTGAACATTGGGCTATGACTCTGGAGAACAGGGTTTGAATCTCTGCTCATCCATGGGAACCCACTGTGTGATCTTGGGCAACTCATACTCTCTTAGCATCAGATGAGGGCAAAGGCAAGCCCTCTTTGAACAAATATTGCCAAGAAAACTCTGTGATAGATTTGCCTTAGTGTTGCTGTAAGTCAGAAACAATGTGAAGGTACACAATAACAAGAATAAATAGAAACTTATTTGGGTTGGCGCTTGATGTTAATCTTAGGTTTCTTGGAAAGGGGATCTAAACAGTTACAAAGAGAAGATGAGGTCTGTTGTGGTGGATTATTCCATATTCATTTGTCTTGGAATTATGTTGTAGGCAATTGATAGCTGTTTCCTCACACATATGTCTTATGTGTTTTTCCTCTTTTTGTTAATTCCCACAACAATCCTGTAAGGTAAGTTTATTGAGAGGTGTTTATGGACCATAGTCACATATTTAATTCCATGACTAAGCAGAGATTTCAACTTTGGTCTCCTTGTTCAAAGTCCAGCACTTTAAATATTACTCTATATTGCTTCTTTCAGTTCAGTTGTACCTGTAAAAAGTTTCAGGAAGTTTGAAACATAATGAGAAAAAACAAGCAACAACTGATGTGCTTGATTTACATAATCAGAACACAAATCACAGCATTGTGCATAATTAGAATAATTTGCATAATATGTAAATTAGATGTCCAGATTTGCAGAAGTGGAATATTGCAACCTTGTTTAGATGATAAACTCTATTATCACCTACTGCTATTCCTAATCAATATAAAGCTTCTCAAGACCCCACAGGTTCCTTTCCTCTTCCAGAGTTGATCTGGTTTTAAGTCAAGAGCAGTAAGGTTGAGAGGGAGAGAGAGCATGCACACATGCCCTTCATATATATTACCTACAGAATGTATTATGATCAGATTTTATCTCACCTCCATAAACTGGTATTAATAAATTCATAGACCATAATTAGAAGTTGTATAACTAACATTTATTATGATATCATTAACCTAGGCTTGCTCATTTGTTCTTTCTTTCCTTCTTTCTTTCTTGTTTTGAGAAAAATTAAAATCTGATATAAACAAAATAAATTGAAATAAATTTAAAAGTTAAATTTAAATGAAAAGCAGATTCAAATTTTAGAATTTAATATTTCAGCAAAATGTACCAACCTGACGGTCATCTTAACAGTGGTAACATACCTGTCAAGTGGCACAGAAATTGTGGGAATGTCCCCAGGAACTTGTAGGTGTTCTGGTATACTAACTGTTGTGACAAATTCATGGATTCAGAATTCCATGAGTTGTGACCACCAGCACTATTAGAACTCTGGGATATTTTTTTCCCATCAACCAATCAAAAAGAGAGTAGGAGACCATCTCTTTAGGTGGAGCCACAGCAGTCAATCAAAAGTGGTTGGAGCTGATAATCTCTTACTTTCTGTTGCCATATTGGCAGAAGTTGACTGAGCAACTAGGAAAGGAGGGGCAGGAGAAAAGCATTGGATGAGGAGCAGTTCCAAGTTTTTCTCTAGTCTGTGAGAGTTGTAAAAAATGTCATCTATGTGCGTGTCCATTTGCAGGTATTTCTGTGAGAGAGGCAGGTTGAATGTGTTTGTGTATCTTTCTGAGAAGTGTGTACCTGTTCATGGATGTACCAGAGGTGGAGAAGTTGTTCATGTTTTTGTGTTTCTGCACCTGTGTGTGCTTTTGTGTTGTACAGAGAGGGTCATTGTACATTTGAGTGTCCCCCTGTATATGTGAGTGAAAAAGAAAGTGTATGTGTACTTATATAACCTTCTGTTTCTGTGACAGGGGAGTATGTGTTTTTAACACCCTACATAGCCACTGGGATGCATAACGTTATTTACTCATATTTTTCTAACAACAATATGTATTTTAACCAATTTTATTCTGTGTGGTTCCTGGAACTGAAAGTATTGTGCATGTACATAGACCCCACCCCTCAGCTAGACTGAAGACTTGGATGATGCCTTCCTAGATGAAATGACCATTCAAAAAGGAGTGATATAGTACCAGTGGAATATTTCAACCATGTAATATTTATTAGAAGTCAAACTCTGTCAAGAATGAAAGGTCCAACAAATTCTTCAGTAGTCTTGCGGGCAATAGTCTTGCGGTCCAGAAGATGGAGAAGGCAACAAGAGGATGGACTCTTTTTGGATTTGATCCTAAGCAGTAGAGATAAATTGGTCAATGGAATGGCAGTAGTTGGATCTTTGGCTAAAAGTGACCATGTTTCCCTGGAATTTGTTATATAGAGGAAAAGGGAAACCAAATATAGGCAGGCAGGCAGGCAGGCAGGCAGGCATCAGCTTCAAGAAAGCTGATTTCAGCAAGCTTTGGGAAATACTGGGTGAGATCTCACAGTCAAAAATGCTCAAAGGGACAGGAATTCATAATGCAGGTACATCTAAGGACAGATTAATGGAGAAACATGTGTGGAAGAAACTCTTTGTCTAACTGAAGAACAGAATTTAGCCTACAATTACACATTTGGTAGTGAACAGAAACCTTGTAACAAACCATGCAACGTTTGGGATAATAAAGACAAACCTGCATAGATGAACTGCTTAATATATGTAGTGTGATAGCATTCCTGTTCAGCTTAGGAGATCCAGTTGACTCTCATGATTCTTGTTCAGCTGTTTCCCTTTGGAATCTGACTTTTAAGTTCTTTGAATGATTATCAGTGACCACCATTATGATCTGTGGCTCTCTCAAGGACTGTTAAACAATTCGTCATTAAGACCATCACCATGCTGATATCTTTTGTCTTTCTATTTTATGTCATACACACCTCTGGTGTACCTATGAATGCCCGTCTACTGAGGCTACACCCCATACAACTGAAGAAGTGGCCTGCAGTCTACAAAAGCTCATGCCAAGTGAACTTTCTTAGTCTTTTAAAGTGCTGTAAGACTCAAGGAGCCATGAGTCACTTTTGTCACAACAGAGTAATGTTGTGTGCCATGTTTTTTTCTGACTTACATCAACCCTAAGGTGAACCTTTCATGGGGTTTTCTGGGGCTGAGAATGTGCAACACATGCAAGGTCACCCAGTGGGTTTCCATTACCAAATGGGGGATTGAACCCTGGTCTCCAGTGTTGTAGTCTAACATTCAAACCACCATACCATGCTGGCTCTCCTAATATGGCTAATATTGTTATCCTTGGAAAAATAACTCTACACTCAGTATAACCCAGCCTTGATTTCCTTGATTACCTTTTGAGTAATGTAAAATATTTAGAAACTTCAGTTTCTACTCACCATTTTCCATTAGCTATGAACTGTGAATAAAAATATGAAGAGTCTTTAGATGAGTAAAGAAGCTGAAAATTGTGTTTTGAAGGTCATTTTCATATTACATTTTGAATTCACTATAGAAGGAGTGGAAAGTACATAACAAGGTAAGGATGCAACAGAGATAACTATGCTGACTTGTGTCACTTGAGAAGAAAGGTGGGATGTCTTTCAGGTTTACATGAAATCTCTCAACTGCTATGCTGTGTGTGCTGCTTTCATCCTTTATAAAAATCTGTCAAATTACTTATTCTTGGCAGAGGAAGCAGCCAAACCAGTGTAAACAGCAATTTGAGAGCCCAGTCCCTAGGATTAAAATTTTGTAAACACTCCAGCTAATTGCATTCTTGTTCTCAGTGTACCAAAGGCACCATTTAGCTAAAGCATTTGTTTACTGAATTTTATTTGTTTTAATGAACATGAATCTAGTAGTGCTCTGACTGGGGCAAGATAGGATCATCATGAAATGCAAATTGGGAAGGATGTTTAATGCTGTTAAGTGTTTAGATTACTAAGAGCTCTGAAAGAAAAGAATATTTTAAGTTGTTTTGTCATGGAATCTGTAGCAAGAATTCTGCTTGCTGTTCACTCTTTCACTGATACAATTCAGAGAATTAATAAAATGTTCATTATGATTGATACTTTACATGTAAATGTGAGGCTGACGAAAGAAGGCTATGTTTGGTCTTAGGAGATTTTATAAGAGTATTCTGAATGACTTCACAAATTGTCTGTTTGATGTCTTAAATTGTTTTAGGTTCCAAAATGGATGGTACTTTTATGAAGCTTAAAGTAAAGCTTTGCTTAAAAAAAAATAAAACAGCTTTATACACTACCCTTCAAAAGACTCACATGTCAGAGCAGAAAAAGCTAACATTATAACAAAACAAAACAGATTAAACAGCACAAAATGCAGTAGGGAGATTATTTGACATTATTTTCTTAATCCTGGAAAGCTTTATTATGAAAACTTGCATATTCCTAAACTGAAAGATACAATCTTTGAAGTGAGTGATAGAACTGGTTTGAAATTACCCAATTCACCCAGGTTTGTTGGTCACAAGGCCTATGGATGAAACTTGATGTTCAGAATTACAAGTTAAAAATCTAATGTAATTAACAAATAAACAAATAAAGCAAACTGAAAAGTATAACAAAACCCAAAACCCAACTAGGACCTTGGATAGAAAACTGAAACCCCCTTTCCAGTTCCAGCAAACTGAACTTTGAATGGTAATGAAACACAGAGATAAAGAACACCATAGAGGAGGAGGAGAAGGTTCATGGCCATTAATGGCCAGAAGTGTCCTCCAAATGATTAGAGCTGTTTTAGATATTTTTATTTAGATATTTTTATTAAATGGAATGAGTTGAAGTGAAGATATCCAGCCTTGCAAGGGGGTGTTATTTCATCGAGAGTCAACCTACTTGCAAGGCAGTCTACACCACTTTTGAAAAGCTCTTACAGTTACCAAGTTCTTCCTAATGCATAGGTGAGATCTGCTGTCCTGAAACTGGAATCCAGTAGTTCATGTTCCAGTCTCTGGAGCAGAGAAAACAAGTTCATTCCATCTTCTGTGTGATATGGTATTTAAAGATGGCTAAAGATTTAAAGATGGCAACTTAAAGCCAGCGTGGTATAGTGGTTTGAATGTTGGATTAGGACATTGGGAGACCAGAATTCCAATCCCACTTGGCCATAGAAGCCGACAGGGTGACCTTGGGCCAGTCACACTCTCTCAGCCCTCAGAGGAAGACAAGAGCAAACCCACTCTGAAGTAATTCTGCCAAGAAAATGCCATGATAGATTTGCCTTAGGGTCACCATAAGTCAGGAATGACTTGAAGGCACACATCATCAACAATAAAACATATCACCCTCATAGTCTTCTCTTCGGTAAGCTAAACATACCCAGCAACTTGAACTGTTTATAAGTTTGGGTTTCTGCCTGTTTACCATCTTGGTTGCCATCTTCTTGTATACTCCTTCTTCAACTGTGGTGCCCAGATCTGTATGCAGTATTCTTTGTGAGAGCTGACTAAAGCAGGACAGAGTGGCGCTATTACTTCCCTTGATCTGGACTTTACACTTGTGTTGATAGAGCCTAGAATTGCATTGTTCTTTTGGCCACCACATCATAGTATTGGTTCATATTTAATTATGATGTACTAAGACTACTAGTAGAGCTAGCTTGCTGTACTGGTTTGTGTATTGAACAATCACCCTGGAGACCAGGGTTCAGTTCCTCACTTGGCCATGAAAACCCACTGGATGACCTTGGGAGCATCACAGACCCTCAGCTCCCAGAAAACCTTATAGCTTCACCTTAGGATTGCTATAAGTCAGAAATGAGTTGAAGGCGCACAACATGGACTACTAAATCGTTTTCATATGTACTCTTACTAAGCCAGGAATCACCCATCCGATATTTGTGCATTTCCTTTTTCTTCCCTAAAATTATGTCTTATATTTATCCCTGTTGAAGTTCATCTTGTTAATTTTGGCTCAGCTTTCCAATCTGATGTGGTCATTTTGAATTTTGATCCTGTCCTCTTTGGGTTCCTGAATTCTTTGGGTTTGATCTATCACCAAGTTACTATTTCTCCTAATAACTATTTCTCCTATTTCTCCTAATAAGCCCGCATTTCATCAGCTTGTCTGCAATAATTTAATGAGGGGACTGCAACCAAAGTCATACTGAAATCAAGATATACTGCTCCCACAGCATACCACTGATCTCGACTGAGTTTGTAAATCTATCCAAAACAAAAAAAATGAGATTAATCTGACATGACTTATTTTTGAGAAACTCATGCTCACTCTTACTAATCACAGTATTCCTTTCAAGTGCTCACAGATTGACCTGTTCTAGAACCTTTCCTGGTATTGACATTACACTTGACTCAAGTCCCTTTTGTAGATGGGGACAAAATTTGTCCTTACCCAGTCTGCTGGGTTCTTTGGATGAGATCATAGCAGATTGACAACCCTTCACAGAAAGTTCTGCAAAAAGGAAGGCTGCAGTTGCAACAGTCACCAGCTCAGAAACAAATTCTGGCTGATGTTCCTCTCCCCAGAGAAGGAGAGAGTGTAGAGATCACCCACAAAGGTCCTGGATTCTCACTAAGCTTGCAGGGACCATAGGAGCCAAAGGCAAGTGTAGGAGGTGGGCAGACTGTGAGAAAATTCCATCAAGCTCATGCTGCTGAATGAGAGCCTATAAAGAACACTAAGCTTGCATTTCACCTTCTTAAGTACTACTTTATAACACCTGGAATTCTTTAAACCAAAACAGATCTTTGATTCAGTAGTGACATACTTCTGTGAGTTTCCTGCTTTCCTAAGAGCTGTTTTTAAGATTCATAAGATAGTATTTTGAAAGCAGAAAGTTTAACAAGAGAATGAACTGAAAAACGCTTTTGTAAGTGGACAGAGGATATTACAATATTAAAAGCTGGAAAGATACCTTTCAAAGTTGGAGGACTGATCATTTTTATAAGTGGCCTGTAAGCAAATGGACTAGGGAAAGAGATTGGTTTGTTATGGGAAAGTAGATTTGTTTTGTCTGGGAGAGGTACCCACAGAAAGCAATGCGAATAACACGTGAAACTAAATAGTCAGGCTATGTTATTCCAATACTGTAGAAGAGAAATTACTGTGGTGACAAAGATGTTCAGCCAATATTTGCCAAGTTTTTGCATAGTAGAAAGAATGGCAATGATTCAGCTCCTGGATAACAAATAGGATCCAACAATTTAGCAGGAGACTTTGGAAGAATTTGAATTTATGAAAAATGCTCTTAAGAGTTTCAGATTAGTGGTAGATGATACAATGGAAATCAAAGAATCAAACAAAGATGAGATACTGGAGTCTGGAAAGAAAATGAAAATTCAGCCAGGCCAAGATAATTTTAGAGATTCAGAAGTGATTCTGGAGGAGCCGGAGGAGAGTACAGGCTTTATTGGAAATAATGGAGAGAATAACATTTAGAGACATGGAAAAGAAGAGTAGTTGGATGTTTTCCCTGAAAGACAGTCAAGATGTTGGAAGGAAGAATTCTAAGATATACAATAAAGTCACTGGAGAGAACAGTGTCAGTGGGGGAGTCTTGGAAAGACATTGAGGATATTTGGTTTTCAGTTAGACTGCTAGAAGAGGAGAAAGAAACAGAGAAAATAAGTTCAGTAGGAGGGTGTTTCACGGAAGGATGTTTCCTCTTGAAGTCTTATGGAATTTGATGACTGATACTCAAGTTGTGCAATTGCAGAGGTTTGGCAAAAACCAAAAATTAAATTGAAAATATGAATGGTAAAGAAATAACAAGTGGTTTTACTGGATTGTAGATGCTATTCTGTTGCTTGATGTTTGAGGTTGTGCTAGGAAATTGTAATAAAACAAGGCTTTGGGGGATATGACATTTTTAAAAATGTCTTAAATGATATTAAAGTTGATTTAGAGAAGGGTATGATTACGAAATAGCTATAGAGATTTTAAAGGGGAAAAATAAAATTTTATAAGGAGATTGAATTTTTGTTTTGAGAGACACAGCTGAAAAAAGAGTTAGAGGGAAGAGGAACAGTTGGAAAACTGAAAAAAATGGTTTAATGAAGATGACTACTATAAATAGAAGGAGGGAGAACTGAAGCAAACTAGGTATGAAGCACTCCTGCCCTTTCATTGTGATCTGTTAGCATTTTACCATCCTTGTTGAGCAGTAGTCCCACCATTTCTTTGGTCATTCTCTTGCTTTGAACATATTTGGAAAACCCCTTCTTGTTGCCTCCTGCTTCCTTAGCCAGTTTAAGTTCATTTATAGCTTTAGCTTTTCTTACAATATTCCTGCAGGCTTGGGTTACACATCTGCACTCTTCTATGGTGATTGGTCCTTCTTTCTATCTAAAGTATAAAAGTCAAAGTTTGTTTGTCTGTGTGAGGTGAAGACCTCATATGATTGGCTATGTCAGGCGAAGGCCTTGTATGATTGGCTGCCTAAGAAGATTCTGTGGAATCCTGGGGTTTGCAGTTTAGGTAGAGGCCTTTAGAATTCTCAGCCAGAGGGCTCTTTGGCCTCAGTCAACTGTGTCTGTCTTGAATAGGCTGGTTGCTATGGAGACGAGGCCTAGCAGCGAGGAGAAGGCGCAGGAACCCAACTTCTGTGTGTTAATAACTCTGAATACAGATTGGATTGGGGAATATGGGGAAAAGTTACAGGTACTAGACAAGACAGTTTGGGGAATTAGAGACACAGGATCGCAAAATCTTTCCAACAAGTATTTCCTATGAGAAACTAAAATCCTGGGCAACACTGGGTATATATGCTAGTTCCTTATACATTTCTTTTCACTTCCACTTCAAGCTCGCCATGCAGCTGCATTGGCTTTTTCAGATCTTTTCCATTTTTCTTCTTTCATGGAATTGTTTGTGATTGTGCTTTTTGCAACTCCTTCCTCAAGAATTCCCATCCTCGCTACTCTTTTTCCTTTGGCATGCCTTGCCCTAAGATTCTACCCAGTAATTCGCTGAACTTGTTAAAATCAGTTTTCTTGGAATTCAAAATCCATGTTTGACTATATTCTTCTTCGTCTTGTCCCACAATTGCAAATTTTAGCATTACATGGTCACTTCCCCCTAAAGTACCATGTACTTTGATTCCAGTGAGCAACTCCTCCCTGTTGGTTAGGACCAAGTCCAGGAATACCAATCCCCTTGTTCCTTCCTTTACCCTTTGGAAAAAGAAATTATCTGCATGGCACATCAGGAATTTGTTGGAAAGCCTATGCTTAGCAGATTTAGGCCCTTTCCACACGGGGGATGGGGAAATGGGGTGGCGCACGCAAGGGTGGAGCTTACCTGGAAGCGGGTTGCTCCGGGAGCGCGCGTTCGCTGCTCCACACGCTGGCGAATTTCGGCAGTGTTTGGCAGCGCCCAAAATGGCGGCCGGTGACTTCTGGCGGCACTCCGCCAATCAGGGCAGCGTGCCAGCCGGAAGCCCGCCCCAGGGCAGCTCTGCAGGGACACGCTAGTGCGTCCCTGCAGTTTCAAACGGGGCGCTGCAATGGGTTAGCGCGCTCGCGTTTTTTAAAAACCACATGAAATGTGGTTTTTAAAAGCGCGCCATGCCACCCCTTGCAGCCACGTGAAGGTGGTTTGAGGTGTGGAACCTCCACTTTTCAAACCTCCCTAGCGCACCCCACGGTGTGGACGACCTCCGGGTGAGGTTGCCCTAAGCCGTTTTTTTTACCCCGTGTTGAAAGGGCCTTAGTCTCCCAGCAGGTATCCAGACAGTTGAAGTCCTCTATTACTAACAGTTCTTGTATCTTGGATGCTTCTGAGATTTGTTTCTGAAAATCACCACATCATCTTGGTTTAGTCTGCTGAACTCCTACCACAATATTGTTTTTATCTCGTCCACTGTTTATCTTTACCCAAATACTGCCAGCTGGTCCAGTCTAATCACTTGTGTGGATTTCTGTGTAAGTGAATTTGTCTTTGAATTTAATGCTACTCCCCTTCTTCTTCTTCCCCATCTATTCTTTTGGAACAAATTATATCCTTCAGTTGCTATATTCCAATCATGGGAGTCATTCCACTAAGTCTCTGTTATACCTATAAAGTCATATTTACCATTCTGCACTAGGATTTCAAGCTTATCTTGTTTCACAAACTCTGTGCATTGATGTATAGACATGTAAAGCCTTGTTTGTTTACATCTTTTATTCTACTGTGAGTTTTTACTGTGGCTCCCATTTCTTCCCTCAGCTTCTCCGCTAGAATTCACATCCTTGTGTTTAGAGCTTACTTTCAGATAGATGTCTGAGTGGTCACTGCCAACCCTGCCCCCAAGGACTTTGTTTAAAGCTCTCTTGATCAGGTTCACCATCCTTCTGCCAGAGATATTCTTCCCAGTCTTTCTGAGGTACGACCCATCTGTAACCATCTAAAAAGTGAAAATGATTGTACAGATGCCAAACTTCTGCTATTAACAGCACCTGAGTATCCACTCACTCACTTACAGGACCTTCCTATTCCTATGTAGTTCTCTATCTTTCACTGGTAGAATGGCAAGAATACCACCTGCACCCCTAAACCATTCAGCCTCCTTCCCAGGGCTTCATAGATGATCTGATCAAAAGTTTTTGTTACAGTGCCATTGGTGCCCACAGGGATAGGCAGTTGGTGAGCTCAGTAAGCTCTTACTTCGGTAAGAGACAGCACACTTACTGACAAATATAAGGACAATTTCTAATGGGATGGTGTTTCTGCCTTAGATGGTCCTCCTGTGCCCTGTACCAGACTCTTCATCTTCACTAGGAAAGTGAATTTTAACTTTGCAACCTTTGTTTGGAGAAAATGAGTATACTAAAGAAATGAAGGAACAAGTTGATGGGATTTTAAAAGAGAAGAAAAAGGATTTCTCTTTCTCTTTTCTTTTCTCTCTCTCTCTCTTTCTTTTGGTGGGGTGGATGACAAATTAGGTTTTCAAAATTCGTATGCTTGACATGTTCTTTTCACATATCCCGAGTACAAGCCATTTAGGAGTTTTTTAGGCAAGCAGCCTTGACTTGCAGCTGGAAATGAATTGGAAGCCCAATCCTGAAAATTTCCCATCTTGCTCAATGTTCCCAACAGGGAATTGAACCCGGCAGGGAAAAACTACACTGTTATGTGTGATCATATGTTGGAGATACATCTGTGCACAAACAGGGTGAGGTATTCAAAATTCTCTACCTGGCTTGTCATCTCTGGAAATGTAAATGAGATAGAATCCCATTGTCTATCACCATTTAGTTCATTAGAGTTCTCTTACTGGAATGCCGTGTATCTGTCTGCATGAATTTTATTTAACAAAATAGTGGCTGGGGAGGAGTAGCATGACATCATGGGAGGAATAAATTTTGGCCTGCCTATCCCTGGGACTAAAAGCGGTTCCCATCAATGTTGGAAACTGTTAAGAAAGTGCAGCTTATCCAAATTGCAATGACCATGGCCCTTTTCGCACGGCATTTCTGATGCAAAAGGGCGCCTTGAGCATCATGTAAATGTGAGGAGCAGTCCACTCACATTTGTGTGATGCTCAAGGGCCTGATGCGGACCGCGCATGCATTTTTTCATTTTCAGCTTGAAGCCGAAAATGCTGCATGGTTGCGCATGGCTCTGGGGCCCCGCGAGCGCTTACCTTGAGTGCGGAGCCTCGGAAGCCGGGCCAGTCGCACTTCCTGTGCAGTGCAGCCTGGAAAGGTCCCAGGCTGCACTACGAAAGGAAGAAGCAGGGCTCTCACGCAGGCAGGAAGCTCGTGCAGAGCTGAAGGACCCCGGACGCGAGAGCCTTCCTCTGGAGGCTGCTCGCGCAAGCCCCGCACCCCAGCACCATGAAAGGGTAAGGTGCAAAAAGGGTCTAGGGTGCTTCCTGGTATGCACTGTTCAGGCTGCACTCCACAGGTCATCTGACAAAGATCTAGCACTAGCCTCCCTTTCCTCTCCAGGTCCAAAGTTAAGGTTTCTTGCCTAAAAAGCCTTAAATATATTATGGATATCTTTGGAGGGCCTCTATGATCTTCTGTGTGAAGAAATAAGGTTGATACCCTGACTGTATACCAAGAGAAAGCCAATATGGTATAGTGGTTTGAGCATTGGTCTACAACCTGGGAGACCAGAGTTCGATTCCTGGCTTGGCCATTGAAATCAACTGGGTGACCTTAGACATGCCACACATTTTCAGCCCCAGAAAACCCTGTGATAGGTTTGCCTTAGGGTTGCCATAAGTTGGAAATGACTTGAAGCACACAGCAACATATAGGTCTGTGCCTTTCCTGTGATAGCGCCTCAGTGGTGGCAGATATCCTGTAAATGGGAAAAAAGGGCAGTCCTGGTGGCAGTTAAACTACTTTGTTCAGCCTGACTATCAAACTTACTCAAGATGTTGACAGTTTTGATTCTCCCTTTTTTGTAGTCTCTCAATCTTTGCTCTTTGTTACATTTAATTTTGTTTAATGATTTTATTGATTTTGATTGTATTGTACAATGCCCTTGCTGTCTTTGTTATAACTGAAAGGCAGTCAATGACATATAAATTAAGGTATTTGAGCAGTTTGAGAGATCACTTCTTTATTGTGATATTGAATTATGAATAGTCTCTCTGAACAGCTGAAGGGAGTCTTGCATATAAAATTTCAGCCTGTGGCACCTCTTACTTCTATTTGACATAAAGCTATTAAAAATCTGTTTGTGATGCAGTAATGCTAGAAAATAAAATGTACTTTTTAGGGTAGAAGAATGACTCACAATAAAGCTCCCATCCTCACTTTAACCTACACAAAGATATCTTTTCCTTGCTTCCAAACTTAGATGTTTTCTGTAAACCTCCACATAAAAATGATCTCCTTGCAAATTTTTTTCACTGTCCCCTTGACATAGATAATGACTTGGGATTCCTTTTCACTGTTTTCAGTGAACCCAGAAAGATTTAGGGCAAAGGAATCTGACCACTGAGTTTTTTAAATTAGTTTACTGACTGCATATGGCTAATGAACAGAGGCTTGTAGCTTATGTTCTGTTTCAACATACAGTCATAGCTGGTGTTCTGAGAATGAGATTGTTCATTTTTGAATACTGCAGACAGAGCTTAGAACTGACTCATAATCATTTCTCTATTTTGTTTTTTAGCTATCTAAGTTTCTAGATGCCCAAGTTAACACTCACGTTAAAGTATGCTTTAATGAATGAGACTAAGAATTTGTTAGGATGGGTGCCTGCACCTCATATTCAGGAGGAAAAAAAAAAAGGAAGGCCTGCTTCCTCAGGTGAAAAAAAAATAACTTGAATTGAGGTGCATATAATTACATGGCTGTTTTGTTAGACAAGTTAATCTTGTGTGATTTATTTGGGAGGAAAGCAGGGAGTAGGATGGTAAGAGAGAGAGAGAACTTTCTGGAGCAGAAGTACAGTTAGATTTGGAAAAGAAAAGAGGAAGAATGGAAAAGAATGGAGTGAAAATTGAGAGTGGATGAATTAGGGTTGATGAGCCTATGTGTAAGGAAAATGGAATGTCAGAATGTCCTCCCATTTAGGCTTTAAAGGCAGGTGCTCCCCATGAATGTATAGTGAAGGTGGTTGGACAATTCCTTTAGGGTGGGAAAATGCTGCGACTGTGACTGTTTTCAATAACATCTCCCCCTCTACTGATTTTATGCTGGACTGATTTCCATTCTATCATACAAATGAGCTGCTTTGTAGTTATCCACTCATTGCTGTACGTAGGGTGGATCATTGCTTTCTTACTGAAATAAATCATTCTCAGTTAACTTTTAACAAGACATTTGAAGAGTGAGTGAAATGTGTGTGTCTGTGGAAGTGGAAACAAAAGTGAGATGTCAATGAGTGACGATCTGAGTTGAAGAAGTAAGAAGAGATCCGGTGCTTTGGGACAGCCTTCTCCAACCTGACAGTTATCAGACATGCTGGACTGCCACTACTCCCCGGCAACAACCAAAGTGTAGGCTTCATAGTCCATGTGGGACTAGTATTCTAGTCCCATGGATGAAGGCCACATTTTTAAAAAGAGCTCTTCTGAAGGAGCCTATAACAGATGTGCTCCTTTCAAGGTTACCTTCCATGCTATTTCTGTAAATCTCATAGCCTGACCCAACAGTAGTATTTTAATCAACAGGCTAATTAAAAATAACTGAACAAATTAAACTAATTATTCACTATTTATGCTTAGTCATTAATTTTCCAGTTTCTAGCATTTAACATCAAATTAATTCTCAAACCTAGCATTTCAAACCTAACGTTTTCAAATCTGACTGCTTCCGACCACAGGTGGCAGGTCAGTTTTTTTCAATGTTGCTGTGGCTTGAAAACAATGCATATTACCACAATTGAGTTTTATACAAACTGACCTATTTGACAATAAAACATTACTTTGACTAAACATGACAATTTTCCTTCTAGGTTCCAATGATCTTAAATTTTAGTAAAGAAGCATTAACAGGAATAACTGCTATGACAGGTTGCTAAAGTTTGTGGTGTCTTTACATCTGCTTTTTGATTTGTAAGTGAGTTTTAGTATCCTCTTTTTGGAATCATAAAATATAGCAAGGATATTATGGGAGTTTGTAGGTCTTTTGGTATTTAAGGAAGCAAAGTGAATGGTCAGAAAATCAGGCAAGAAGTAGCAGCTTCTAGATACTGAATGACTCATTTCTTAAGCCTGTGTAAGTTGCTCATAGATATTACTCAAGTGTAATAAACTCTGCTCAGTCTATATATATCATTATAGTAGATGGTAATTTAGGTCACTTTTAAATCAATAATTTTTCAATAAAACTACAAAAAAATAAGCATCTTTTGCTGCTGTTATAACTAGGGAGGGTGAGAATGCCCAAATGTAATTTTAACATTTATTTAAGATACTTAAGTGATCTAAAAGCATGCAATTACTTGAATATTCTGATGACTCCACATGAGCATTTTAAATGTAAATTATATAGACAGCTGCAGGATATCAATAGACATATGGGAGAAATATAAATACATCCTCTGGAATCATATATAAACATGTTCAAGCAAATACATTTATGGAGAAAAATTCCTAACAAAATAATCCATTAAAATGATGGTTTCTCCCCAGGGAAAGATTTCCATGTTCCACAGATGAATCACAGTAGTTTCCACCTCGACAGAGAAGATGTGCAGCACCCTGTCCAGAATTTCAGTACGTTCAGTGTTATTTAGGCAACTATGTTTTGATAAAAAATTCTGTTCTCTTTGTCCATGACTTAAAATATTTATCATGTGTCAGGAAGTGTTTGTAAGTTTGCTTACTTAACTTTTCTCCTTCATTGGACCTGGATTCCCAGTTACTATAAATATCATGACCTGTATCTGCTATTTACTAAAAACTTATTAGCAGTCCTGGGGTCCATGTGACTATTCCTGTTTTAAGAATCCAGTACTGTAACCTAGAGACAGAAACTTCTTTTTATTGAAATTGAAATTGATTTCACACCAGAGAGGTTTGGGCCATATCAGACGAGTGCAAAGAGGATCCAGTTTTAATGTTACAAAGTTCTTAGCATCCAGAATGGAAAACAATTGAAGGAGAGGAGAACCCAAACATTGCTGGTCTCTCAGCAGAGCTGAGGCATCCTGCATGCCTCACTGCAGCCTGATGGAATGGTTTCTGCCAATGAAAGCTGATGGATAGAAGAAGTCTAGCTTATCAGAAAGGTGTTAGATAATGCTGTGAATAAACCACAGCAGACTGCAAAAGAAAATCCTTGAAGATTGTGAACTGACTAGAACAATTATTTACACTGCTACAGCAACAGAGGCCAGAATGTTGACCTGGGGAAATGAACTGCAAATTATGTGGCACTTCGGTTGACATAACTAACTAACTAAATAGATTGATTAAAAAAATAAAATAACTAAATATTATTATGCGTCTACCATCTTATTCTTGACATGTCAACCAGTAGAGCTGTTCAGAATGTCAAGAAGCCCATTGAAAACAAACTCATGCTTCTACTAGCCATGAGATTTACTATAATGTTTACAGTATACATTGTTGTTTAGGTTTTTACCCCTAGTGGTGTTTCATAAGAGTAGAAAGAAAATGAACACTCTTCCTGAAGGGGCATCCTTCATACTCTGATGATGCAAGTTTTTACTGAAACACCCAGCAAAGCGCAGGGGAATTAATACTTTGAGACTGTGGTAAAACACATGTAATATTACTGTGGGGAGTTAATATTTGTAGGTGGGGCTATTTTCCTTATAGAAGAATCCTCTGTTTTGAACTGGTACTATTAACATGATTTGTTATAGTTAACGGCTCTAGCCCTCAATTGATTGCCATACTTAAACAGCTCATCTATTTTCTAAGAAGCTCTGGCTGTTCTTGGTGAAAGCCAGAGAACATCTATTCTCTTACAAAAAGGTAATGTAGGTAATGTGGCCATTGTATTATGCTCTTTTCCTTGATTTTATTTTGATCTAAAGTACAGCTCACCTACTTGAAGCTTCTGTATATTCCTGAGAAATTCAAACAGTCCTCCTTTTCCAACCCATCACAATGATACTCAGCTGCCATCGTCACCAATAAAAAAACAATTGCAGTTGCCCCCACCATGGTGACAGCAGCTTGTGATTGATTGGGGCATATCCACATCACATAGCATCCTTCTGGAATCCCAGCTTTTTAAAGAACAAGTTAAAACATGGATGTTATCCAGATGGCAGATGAAAGAACTAGTCTGTCTGAAACAATAGAGGACACATGGATCTCTTGTTCATCCATGAATAATTTTGATGAAATGGACGGCCCATTTCTACCCCATTTAAGAATTTTGAATGGCCATTTGAGCACAGTTCCAGCTGTAAGGCATGTTAAAATATGTCAAAATACAGACATACCTCAGTTAACAAAGCCACTGACAAATTGGTTTTTACAGAGTAGCTTTATGTGTGCTGTAATCTCTGGTGTCCTCTTTTGGAGGATTGAAATGTATATTGAGTGTTTCCAATCTGTGGGTCTTTCTTTTGCTCTCCATGTTTGTTGACAGATTTTAGTTAGAACTGGAGTAGATTCTATCTCTCTACACTAAAGCAGCTCTATTGGTATGCCATCTGTTCCTGGTAATTTATTACTCCCAAGTTTTCTGAGTACAGCTTTCAGTTCACATTCTAAAACTAGAGGTTTCTCTTCATATGGTTCTTCCTTGAATGAATCTTCAACTTTTTATCTCTTTTATATAGTTCTTCTATGCATTTCCATGATTTTTCCTTGGTCATGTAATGTGTCCCCCTGCTAGTTGTAAAGCATCTCCACTTTTGGTTTAAATTTCCTTTTGATTTTTCAGATCTTGTAGAAGAGTTCTCTTGTTCTTCCCTTTTTTATTGTTGCCTATCATTTTGCACTGATTATTATAGTTCTCCTTGTTCCTGTGCACATAGTGTTGAAAAGTTGCATTCCATGTTCTGACGTTATTTATGTCACATTTTACTTTTGATTCTCAGGTCTCCTTGACTTCTTGAAAGATGTCAAGTAGGCTTAATAGTGTAAATCTGTTTTTTAAATTTTCTTTAAATTCTGTGGGAATGTTCTTCACATTGTATTTTGACATGATAGTTGGTTTAGTGTTCTTTTTAAGCTTTTCTCTAATTTTTGATATTAGCATTCATGGTCTGTGCCATAATTTCCTCCTGGTCTTATTTTTGCAGAGAGAATGGAGCTTCTCCATATTCTGCTTCTGTTTCTAGTTATATAGTCTATCAGATTTCTGTACTGGTCATCAGGTTTACAGTTGTCTCCTTGGTTGCTTGAAGAATGTGTTTGCGATGTGTTGGCCATGCAAGATTCAGTCAGTCGGTCTCCTGCTTCATTTCTTGAGTTTAAACCAAATTTACTCAGAATCTTTGATTCTGCTCAACTTCCTACTTTTGCATTCCAATTATCTATGATTAACAAAAAGTCCTGCTTTGGTGTGTGATCAATTTCCTCCTTAACTTCTCTTTAAAAGTTTACCATTTCTTACTAAGAAACCCATTTCAGTGTCACTGTGGAATTTTGGGGCTGACATATTCAAGGAGACATCACATTGGTAGCTGTCCATTTCCTGGGAAAAGACAGCAGTCTAGTCAGCTGCTGCAGTAGATCGATGTCTCAGTGTCATAAGTGAAAGCTACACTTGCAGGGTCTTAGAATGATTTTTAACCTATGGGGTAGAAACAGTAAACCTGTTTCCACTGTGGACAGTCATCAGCATCCACAATACTGTGTGAGAGGTGCTCCCTGCATTGATGTGTTGAGTGAAATGATTGTCAGTTGGATGGGTTGTTTGCTCAGTGAGTTTCCCCATCCTCCCTCAAATCACAAGAGTTCTATTAAATGTCAGGGACAAGGAAGCCAACTGCATACTGTTCACACACACCATGGTGACCCGGTCAGCCTTGATTTGCCTTTTACACCAATTAGACAAGACTAAAGTCTGCTACCAGGCTTCTTTGCAACAAATTTCTAAATGGATTGCAGCTACCATCTCTCTCCTGGCAGATGGTTAAGAAACCACAGCCATCACCTATACAACTACACTCCACCAGGGCTGTTTCAGGTTGGTCAGTGTTTTTGGCTTTCTGTATAATCTTCCAGACCTGATCCCAACCTCTGACCTTTCTCAGACACTAGAGGCTGTATATGGGGGCCAATGCTTCTGCATCTTTCGGCACTGCTTTGTTGTACTCTTCATGAGCATGAGTTACCGTCCTCTTTCCTGAGCAGTTTCCTAAACTCCCATATTTGTGAGGTCACAGATACCATGAGGAACAGGTTGTTTACCTGTAATTGTGGTTCTTTAAGGGGTCATCTGTGAACTCACACTCACACACACACACACGCTCCATCTCCCCTCAATGTCATGTTTGACTCCTCTGTATTTCTGCCAGTTCACAGATTGCCATTCATACCACTGTTCCAGGTAAGCAACTTGTTCTCTTTCAACCTGAACTGGAATGAAGTTAGATATCAGAAACAGATGCAGTTAATATTTTGTGTATGTATATGTATACACACACACACACACGTGTGTGTGTGTATTTGAAAAAGTGCCTGAAATGCATATAATTGGGTAGTGGCTGAAAATTCTTTATTCGGTGGAAAAGTTGCTTGCAAAAAGATGCCAAAATGTTTATGTTAGAAAAAAAATGTGCAAAATGTGAATATTTGAAAAATGGATACAAAAAGTGTGTATATTTGGGAAAGCACACATGAAAATCTGTATGAACATTGGTATGGAACAAAAATTATATTGCAGTATGAAGTAGAACAAGTATGAAACAAATAAAGCAAGTAGCAAAAAAATGAGAACCTTGTCAAAGTTGAGCTTGAGATTGTCGAAGTGTAAGTGTAGCAACTTACATAAAACATTTCTGACAACAAGGTTCCAAAAATCTTAAAGTTTCACTGAAAATAAAAATATAGGCCAGTATCCTTCATCAGGAGATATAGCTGCAACAGCATATCAACATACCAAAACCTAACTTTTAAGCCACGCAGAGCACCCAGCAAAGTAATTTCCAAAGTGGTGGAGAGCAGGGCAGTGAGTGATGATGCATCTAGCCTCTCCCAGTCGTGGGGATGTCACAGATGCCTGTGCAGCATTGGCTACTGTCTGGAGGCGGCTGTACATATCTTCTCTCACTACCCTGCTCTGCAGCCCCTTGGAAATTACTCTATCTGCATGGCTTAAAAGTTAGGTTTTGGGAGACACTTTGAGTCATTGCAGTGGTTGAACTTATGGTATCATAATTATTTAACAGAATACCAGCCTTTTTCCTTGTAATACACCAGAAACCAAAGGAAAATAACTCCCTGATCTGATGGAAAGAACACTTTGTTACAGTATAAATGCGTGAATTAAAAAATAATTCTCTTTCCTTCTAAATGTTTCCGACTTCTTTATCTGAAAAACCTACCATCAGAACTGCTGGAGCTCAAATTTGCATATAAATTTAATACATTAATACATGCTCACTATCCTGTTTGACCAGTATTTCGCTATCTTAAATTATGTTTATTTTTCATGTCTCCTACAAAATCCTTAAAATGACCTTTTCCTAATATTACACTGCTTCCAAGATCCTTAATGAAATATTATTGCAAGGAAATTGGCAATGTAGCATGCTTCTTTCATGAGCTTCGCGTGCTCCTTGGTGCAAATTATGCATTTTCAGAGATCCACAGAATAGGTGTAGAATCTTTTTCTCTGTGTTTAAGTATATGTTTTCAATATGTCATTTATAAATGTGCGTAATGTCTCATATTCATGGTACAAACTTCAATTTTCTTAAGTAGTTTTGGTGCTTCATTTAATAATTTGCTTACTGACACTGATAAACATTATGAGAAGTTGCTGGTCTTATAAAAATCATATGAATTAAAGAGTTGCAGACATCTTTGAAAAAGGTTTATTTCTATTTCTTTCACAAATGAAGAAGTTTCTTTCACCGATTTAAAACTTTACCATTTCCATTTTATTCCTGAATAGAGTTTAATTTTGCTCACAGTTCATTTTTGTTAGAACTGATCTAATAAACAGTTTTATCAGGAGAACTGCCTGTCAAATTTAATACAACCTGTGTCAGAAGTCTTTAATCATTTTTGGGTCAGATTTTTTTTTTTTTTAGGGGGCATTGCATGTGGTAAGGTTTGTTGATTTTGTGAGTAGGTGAATATAAAGTAATCCTTGTTTAAGATTCACGTTAATTTAATGCTTTTCTTCTCTCTCCAACGCAAACATCTGTGGGTCTTTTAAATAGGTATCAGCTACGTTCACTCTTACAATATTTAATCAATTAAAACACTTATTTTTCAGATGAAATAGTCTGTTTTGTGCAAAAGACCTTGGCTAGCATCCTGTTCAATATTGATACCATCTCAAGCTAGACTTATGATCTCATTAATTTTGCTATTCACATTTAGAGTTGTGGCACCATGATTACAAATGCCCCACCAAATCCACCTTAAAAGCCAGGCTGCTACACCACGGAAGGGCATCTGAGGCACTGGTGAGCAGGGCTCTAAAGGATGACATATCCAGCCTGTTCCTGGCACCAAGCTCTAGTGCAACAAGCAATTGCAAAGGAACTCAGCAGAACTCTTTGATCTGTGTGTCTGCCTGGATTCTAAGATGGTTTTTTTTTGGAGGCGGGGGTCAGATTATGAGACAGATTATAGCTGCATCATCATAGTTTCAACCATTCCGAATCTTGGTCATTTTACACAAATTAATTTTTCACAAAGAAGTCACAAAATGCAAAAATCAACAAAAATGGACAGAACCTCTGGTAATCTTGCTAAAATGTTTGACAAGACAAAACTATTGAAATTCTTTGTTCTTCTGGGAGTGAAATAAGAAAAGTTTTACATCTCTAGCATTTATTAAGACAATGGATCCTTAGAACTGATCAGCTGAATCCTAGATGAATTTTAGTTTGCTGGATAGACTCCTGCAGAGATTGCTGTTCAGGCTGAGTGGGTGATATCCTCAGCATAGAAATTACCTCCTCTCAACAGGTTCTGGAGAAGATGCAATCCTCATATCTTGGTTATTTTACATACTTAAAATGATCACTGTGTCAGCTAGGATGTAAATTTCCATATAATCTGTCCCTACAAGTGTTTTGACAGGACGTGTGCTCTCATCCGCTCTGTTAGAGAGTGATCAGTCTGGTGGTACCAAGGAACTGTGTGAAAAATAGAGCACACAAATAAAATGAAACACTCTGCAGAAAAATTGCTGGAAGAAAATTTTAATCTGGGTAAGGACATCATTTTTACGTTGGACATACAGCCAGTAACAGAATGAGTTTGCAGCAGTAGAAGTAAAAGTGAGAAGCCTCTGAGGGTTGCATTGCTATGGAAGAGGGAAATGCTGATGAATTCCAGAGAAATATATGTAACCATAAATTTTTAGGGCTGCCAATTCTTCTAACATGGCCACTAGGGACCCGTAAGTCTGGCACTGCAAGACTTAACCTGTTTGGAAAAGGGAAAATCTGATACCAGCAGAACTGGTTCCAGATATCACTGTCGTCCCTAGTGACCACCAAGGCAGGAAAATGCATATTATGAATTAACTGGAAAACATGAATTGCGTTCCACAACAATATGCTAAAAATCAGCAGAATATCTTAACCGTACAAAACTGGGTTTAGCAAGGGGGAAATAACCCCGAAACAACCGGGGAGAAAATGCAAAGGTGTACCAATCACTCTTACCGTTCCCAACCATAAGTCACAGACTTATCTCACAATATTTATTACACGTGGAAATATATCATCCTAGAATGATAGAACTGGAAGGACCCACAAGGGCCATCTAATCCAACCCCTGCCATACAGGGATACAAGTACAGTACTCCTGAAAGATGCCATTTCAACATCTGTTTAAATACTCCCCCCAAGAAAAAAACAAGGAGAGTCCACCATCTTCTGAGATAGTCTGTTCTACTGTTGAATGGTTTGTATGATCAAGAAGTTCTTCCTGATGTGTAGGTGGAATGTCTTGTAATTGGTTCATGGTCTAGTCTTTGGAGCACTTGGTCTATGACCGTAAATAAACAAATTGAATTGAATAGTCTCTGGAGCAGCAGAAAATAAGTTCACTCCATCTTCTACATGGCATCCCTTCAGATATTTGCAAATTGCTACTGTGTCATCTCTCAGACCAACTCCCCAAGTCATTCAGCTTGATCTCCAGACCTTGGTCATCTTGGTCATGCTTTCTTGAATACCATTCCAGCTTATCAATACACTTCTTGAACTGTGGTGCCCAGAGCTGGACATCTTATTTCAGGTGAGGTCTGACTAAAGAGAACAGAATGGCATCGCTTGTAAACTTGATCTAGAATATACACACACATGCACACACATACCCCTTAAATGGAAAGCACTATAACAGAATCTGTGACAACTGCACAGAAGAATTATTCTGCTCAGAAACAATTTACTACTGAAACCATGTTTGCTTGATACTCTGCAAGTAAACGTATAGATAATTTTAGTTAGGTAGTTCTTTTATGGTTTCTCTGTTATTAGGTTTTTTTCCCCTTGTGAAAGGTAAAGAAAACTTTTTAAAAAAAATATATGGAAATAGGAAGCATTTGTTGTACAATAATTCAACATCCCATTGCATGGCACCTTATGATTTAATATTAATTTGATAATGTTTACCAAAAAAAAAATCCAGACAGGTTAATTTAATACCGTGTCAGTAATTTAAACTGTTAATTTACTACATTATTTTTAATTAACTCAGCAATCAGTGATGTTAACATAGGCGAGAACATGGGATTTACATAGACTGTCATGTCACCATTGGGCTTAGGGGAATTTTGAGCCTATTTTGTTACTTTTGTTTTCAAAAAGACTCTTTTTGTTCTTTTAAAGTTGCTTTCTTCCAAACTGGAATTTTTACACACGTAGGGTACAAAGTTCATAGCAGGATAGTTTCCTGAGAACCATAGAAAACTAACATGTCTGGGAACCGATAGGTTAGATAAGGCTGTTCCAGAGCATGGGATCTCATCTTACAATTTTTTCAGTTCCATTTGTCGGTCATCTGCATCTGTCTTCTCTCTCCATCCCCCTCTGTGTGTACAGAAAATGTAAAATACTGAGACCAAAATGCAGACTAGGGCTGGTTACAAGGAACATAATAAGTCTCCTATTGAAAGAGCTTCATCTGCTACCAGTTTGTTCCTGGGCACAATTCAAAGTGTGATTATGACTTTTAAAGTCCTATACTGTTTAGGTGTAGAGCATTGGAAAGATCGCATCTGCCTATTTAAGTAAGCCAGCATGATGTAGTGGTTTGAATGTGTCACATGCTCTCAGCCCCAGAAACTCCATAATAGATTCACCTTAGGGTTGCCATAAATCAGAAATGAGTTGAAGGCACACAACAGCACAACAGCAGTCTCCCTATATGATGCTGCCTAAGTTTTGAGATCCTCAAGGAAAGGCTTTCCCTCAGTCTCACCATTGTCAAACATGAGAAGACATGTGAGGGGACATGTGAGGGGGTCTGAGACCAGTGGTTGCTCCTGGGCTGTGGAATCCCCTACCACAGAAGGATAGGACAGCCCCTTCTCTGCTCTCCTTCTCCCAAGATTTTTATTCAAACAGACATTTGGTGGTTAAAGAACTTCTGATGGTGTGCTACACCTTTTTAACTTTTGTATACTTTTAGCTCGATCTTGTTTTGACCTTATTATAAGCCACCTTGGATCCCATATCAGGAGAAAAAGGCATGATATATATTAAAATTAAAATGAAGTAATGCTTCACTCACTCTTCAAAGCCTTGTTTGTGAAAAGAAAATAAGACCAGGTTTGATCTTTAAAGGATGTTGTGGTTTATTTCAGTTAGACAAACCAACCAGATGTATAACAATTTGTGAACAACTACAGAGATCAATTGGTGAATCAAGAGTGGATAATTCTTCATCTGAAATTTTTGAGAGTCTGAGAATATGCAGAAATTTATCTTCCCAAGGGAATCACTGAATCCTTTCTTCATGTTCTTCTTCTCTTGTCTATACTCATTTTACTTTAATTGTTTACTTTAAAAGGGGTCAGAAGGAGGAAGGGTAAGTAAGTAAAAGAAGGAGGAGGGGGGTAAAAGCATAATAGGAATGGTGGGTGGGGGAGAGAGAGAGAGGTCAAGAAAGAAATGGATGGTGTTGAGGAAAGCTGTTCACTTAAATTATTCAAAATGTAGCACTGTGCAAGTAATGTATTAAAGAACTGCAAAAGGATGTATTGCAGCTCACCCCAAACAATATTATATAATAATTGTGTATTATATCATAATATGCGATAGAAACCAGTCCATAATATAGTCAATACAGGAGGAGATGTTACTGAAGAGAGTCTAAATGCACTCCCAATACTCTAACACTTTTCATTCATAGTGTCCCAGGTGGTAGCAGGACCATCTATTCAACCTGAAAGGCCAGAAATTCTTAAAGTGCTGTCTGTTTGATAGCCCTGGTCTCCAAAATAGTCACTCTCCCCCACCCCCATTTTACTCTAAGAAGCACTTTTCATTTTTTAAAATTCTTTCCCAAACTTAATTGTTCATACTGGGAGATAAGGTCTGCCACATAGCTTGGACCTGATCCATATAAGGGTTTGTAGGTCTTAAGCAGCACTTTGGATTGTGCTTGGAAACAAACTGGGAGTCAGCAGAGCTATTTTAAGAGGGCTGTGGTATAGTCTCTGTAACCCACCCCAATTAGCACTCTGGTGGCTGCAGCTCTTTGAACTGGGTGATGTTTCTGAACACTCTTCAAAGGCAGCCTCATGTGGAGCTCGCTACAGTAGTCCAAACAGGATGTAAGTAGGGTGTGTACCACTGTGGCCAGATCTGGTCTCTCAAGGAACAGGTGCAGCTAGCACACAAGCTTTAAATATACAAAAGCACTCTTGGCCACTACAGAAACCTGGGCTCTGGGTTCAAAGCTGGGTCCAGGAATATCCCCAAACTGCAAACTCATGTCTTCAGGCACAGTGTAACCCCATCTAGCACAGGCCGAATCTCTCTTTACCGATCTGCCTTTCAACTGACCAGGAGCACCTCTATCTCATCTGGATTAAGTTCCAATTTGTTCACCCTCATCCAGTCCGTTACTGATGACAAGCATTGGTTTGATACAAACAAAATCCCTACTGCATTATTTTTATTCCATAAATACTCACTACAGCTGTTCTTTCCTGTCTCCCCTGGCTACAACCATGGCCTAAGATCTCAAGATGTACAGTTTGACTGTGATTCTCTCCTGTGTTATTAACTTCCATAAAGATGATTCAACTTATGATAACTCCGAGAACGAGAAACATCCAAGTCCCCCTGTCATTAACAGCCCTGCTCAGGTCTTGCAGATTCAGGGCCATGGCTTCCTTGATTGTGTCTGTCCATCTGTAGTGTAGACTTTCTCTTTTCTTACTGCCTTCTGTCTTACCAAGCTTTGTTGTCTTTTCTAGTGAGTCATATCTTCTCATGAGATGTGCAAAGTACAACAGTCTCAGTTTAGTTAAATTGGCTTCTAGAGAGAGTTGAGGTTTGATTTCCTTGAGTACCAATTTGTCTTTTTAGCAATTCACAGTATCGGTAGAAATCTCTAATAGCTCAGTTCAAATGTGTTGATTTTCTTCCTGTCAGCGTTCTCCACTGTCCAGTTTTCATAACCATACATAAAAATTGGAAATATGATGGTATGGACAATCTTTAGTATCCAGTGATGTATATTGAGGATCTTGTCTAGTTCCTAAATAACTGCCCTACCAAGTCCCTGTCTTCTGATTTCTTGACTGCAGTCTTCATTCTGATTAATGACTGAGCCAAGGTTTAGAAAATATGGAAATATTTAGTTGTCTTTATCCTCTAGTTTAAAGTTATGTAAATCATCTGTGGACATTATTTCGGTTTCCCTGATGTTCAGCTGTAAACCTGCTTTTGCAATTTCTTCCTTGATTACAGGAGTCATTCCAAGCATTTACTATTTTCTGGAGTGGAGTGGTGTCACCTGCATATCTTAAATTGTTGCGTTACATCCCCTGAATGCTTTTGTAATATCTAACTATTAATGCCACCCTATCTACTAATATATAAAAGTCAATGTTTGTTTCTTTGTCTGTGTCAGGCAGGTGAAGACCTCATATGATTGATTGCCTAAGAAGATTCTATGGAATCCTGGGGTTTGTAGTTTAGGGAGGGGCCTTTAGAATTCTCGGCCAGAGAGCTCTTGGGCCTGGCTGGTTGCTTTGGAGACAAGGCCTAGCAACAAGAAGGAGAAGGGCAGTGTATTCCCTCAGGAATCCAACCTGTGTATGTTAATAACTCTGAATACAGAGTGGATTAGGGAATATGGGGACAAGTTTCAGGTACTGGACAAGACAGTTTGGGGAATTAGAGACACAGAATCTCAAATCTTTCTGACAAATATTACCTATGAGAAAATAAAATCCCAGGCAATGCCGAGAATATATGCTCGTTTCTTATATTTTCATTTTGATTAAAACACTGTGTAGTTATCTGGCTCAAAATGTCCCATTCTTGTCCACTATAGCTTGGTCACCCCAAGGATTACAATGTTTATAAGTTCTATTTCTCATTCTACCATGTTTAGCTTCTCCTGATTGATAGGTCTCACATTCCATGTTTCTATAATATGTGTTGTGCAGCACTGGACGTTTGTTTCACATCTGAGCATATCAGTAACTGAAAATCTTTTTGGCTAGAATCCTATCGTGTTGTTAACCACAGAGCTACTCAGAGTTGTTCCCTACTCTACCCCAGTAGCTCTTTGAGTGCCATCCAACCTGGAAGTTTCATCTTCTGGTATTGTTTCTTGTTTCGTTGTGGATTGTCATATCATAGGGTTTTTGTGGTAAAAGACATTCAAAGGGAGTTTACCATGCCTCCTTCACAGTACAAAGAAGTATTAGCTATACTGCCACTGCTGTTGTCTCTGAGAGATCCTCTACCAGTGTCACACAAACCAATTCCTGCTACTGTCCAGCAGCTGTTTGGCACATTTAGTCAGGCTCCTCAACAAAAGCCTAACTGATACAGGAGACTGTACCAGCAGTACTGCTGCTGTCAGCGTAGCCTCTTGCCTCACAAAAGCATGCAATCCTATGATCGCAGAAAGGTAGTACTATTAGTGGAATGTCTCTTCTATTTGAGTCTAAACAAATCCAATTACTTTCTGATATAATGCCAGATTATCAGTGTTTTGATTGGCTAATTTCTTTTGGTCAGTGGCCACGTCTTCACTCACTGGCCAGCTGTTGATGTTAACTCTACTAAGACCTACTAATATGGTTTCTACCTTAAAAACAAACATCAGTGAGAAAGAATTCAAAGACATAGCCATGTTAGTCTGTATCTGAGATGAATGGAAAGAAAGAAATTTGTATCATAAGTTTTCCTAGACATAAGTATACTTCATTAGATGCATGGAATGAAGTGCCTAGCTGCAGACCTTTATACCTATGAATGAACAGGTTGCAAATAGCAATAGAAATGCAAAACTTGTGCATATGGTGGTGAGTTCAGTTTTAATGATGGTCATTGAGGAACAAAGGCAGGAGGAAAAATATTGCCTAAAGCCGCTGTGAGTATATAACTATATGTTCCAACTGTAACTTGTCCATTTGGAGTTTATCAAAGTAGTGTTCTGTATTTGAGATTTCCTTCTTTCCCCTCACATAGTCTCTATAGTATTACTCAGACTTAATCATTTCAAACTATCTCTTACAAACTGATCTCCCTTCCTGAACTTTGTGACCGATTTCTTATCCTTTCCTGTCTCAACTTATTAGGAAAGCCACTTCCCAGGTTTGTTGTGAATTTAGAGTTCATTTGCTTAAGGCATGATAGTTTGGCATTCGTTCTTGGACTGTAAACAATGAGAATTGTTGTTGAATAATTTAATCTTTTGTTGAATCTCTTTATCAACATTTTTCTTAAGCTTTTCCTCCAGTTCATGTTTATGAATGATTTGTCTTGTAATATCTAATTTTAACAAGTCCAGTTTCTGTTCTAAATTTCCACTGTACTCTGTCACATATTTATTAAAGCCTAAAATCTGGTTAGACATCTTGGATATTGAGGCTTGAATTTTAATAAGCACAGGGTCAGTTTTGTCTAACTCAGCTCTGGACAATTTTTGATTACCATATTTATGATGTCTTATAAATCACTCTCTGCTTAAGTTGTGGTATCAGAGACAGTATTTGCTTCCACTTTTATGAAATATAGCTTCCATAGAAACCTTTTAATTGTTTGGCTCTCGGAGATATTAAGTCTATTTATTATTTCCAGTCCAAATTGCCATATAATTTAATCTTCCATTTTTTTAGCACAATGCAGTCCATTTGTCTCAACACATAGTTTCATTTTTCAAGTTCTTTATCAATGGAGACTGGACTCCAAATATTTATGGTGCAAATTGTCCGAATTTACTTAAGCTTAATAAATCACCATCCAAGCAGTGGGTTTCTCCTTTGCTGTTCAGCATGCGCCATTCAAGGTCCTTCAGTGATGTTATAATCTTTGTTTGGAAAAGTGTCTGTCTATCCTCTCGTGATGGTTCTTGTAATTGTTCAGTTTTGCAGTGGGGAACATTTTAATTTCCAGAATGCACAAGAAATGAAGCAGGATAATGACTGATTGAATTTTGTGAAACAGTTTGTTCGTCAGACACATTTTTCAAGCAAAGGGGTAACTGTATACATGGTCATCACTTGATGGCCAATATAGACATCTGATAGACTACATAACTAGAAGCAGAAGATGGAGATACTCTATTCTCTCTGGAAAAAGAAGACTAGGAGCAGGTGATGGCATAGACCATAAACTGCTAATATCAAAAATTAGAGTAAAACTAAAAAAGAATACTAAACCATACACAGTGTCAAAATATAACCTGAACAATATCGTCATAGAATTTAAAGAAAATTTTAAAAATAGATTTGCACTATTAAGCCTACTTGATCAAGAGTCAGAAGTACTCTGAACTGAAACCAGGGAAATTGCCAGGGAATAATGCGAAAAGACAAAATCTGTATCCAAAAAGAAAGAGAAACATCAGTGAATGACATAAAACTCTTGAAGCAGTTGAGAACAAATGAGAAACCAAAGTAAAAGGGGATAGAAATACCATTAGGAATCTGAATGTGACTGTTAAACAATTTGTGCACAGGAACATAGAGAAATACAAAGAAAAACCAGACAACAACAAAAAAGAAGAGCAAGAGACCTCTTCCATAAGATCCAAAAACTCAAATGGAAATTTAAACCAAGAGTGAGGGTGCTCTACAACCAGTAGGAGAATATACTACCTGATAAATGGTGGAGGGAGTTATTGGAATGTTATGTTATGTTGGCATGGAACCAGAGAGGAAATATGATAAACTGGCCATGACAGCCCTCATGAGGCTGGGGTGTTGAATGTATATGCAATTAAATGGCATTAATTGAGGGATATTTTGTCATAACCTATGAAAATATTTTTTTCTATAGAAATCACATTCATAGTGACTGATGCCTCCCCTCTTCGGCTCCCACCCAATTTTAGTCTGTCTGCCCTCCTTGTGAAAATTGTCTCAATACACCTCTGATAGTCCTAATAAATTAATAAAATATGTACGTAAGTACTTACTTACCAAGTTTATGTTGATGTAATGGGTCTTCTCTGGATAAGATTAGAAATTGAATTTAAGCATTAGATGATTCTGTCCCGGCTGGATTTTCTGTTATATGATCAGTTACTCTAGGTTTACAGTAGGAGCTGTGGTGCTCTTTGTGGACAGATCTGTTAGCAGCTGATGAGGCCTGACTCCTTTTAGTTTTTATGTCTGAAAGGCTGCCTAAGTAGATTTCCCCTCTCTAGCCTGGCTCTCGTCAGTTTTCTCTTTCTGGAGTGCCTGGTTTTCTCATTTCTTTTTTTCTTTTAACTTTGTCTCTCCACTTGCTTCACCATTCTTTTATCTCCCTTTTTAGTTGGTGTTGTTTATTTCTAGAATAAAGTTGAGTTTGATTAGCCTCAGAATGGTAGAATGTGAGTTAACTGTCATAATAAGACATATAGTAGAAGACTATGTTGAGGCTGAAATACAAACTGTAACCTCTGTCCTCACCGTCTTGATGTAGTTGTCATGAAAACTAGTAAGATGGGGCAGCGAGCTGGATTTATCAAGTGGTCCAGTAAATAACCCAGGACTAGAGTGCCACAAGATCCTTTCAATGGCAGGAAACTTTTAATATGTAGTGAGTTGTTGTTTCCTGAATTGCGGATGCCATTTACTCTATTGCTTCTGTTGCTATTTATTGTGTGTTTTATCTGTGTAATATAGTTGTAGATGACTGCTTTTCACTTTATAAATTTGTTATCTGCCTACATTGGGGAAGAAATTGACTGAATAAATAAAGATCTGCAGTGTGCTTCTCTAATATGTAGTGGTTAGCAGTTACTGATGAGAATGAAACAGACATTACTTGATTGAGCAAAGCATCAGTTGATGGGTTTTGCAGGCACTAATGTCCTTTAATAAATCTTTCAAGGTAATTTTGAATAGAGGTGGAGGTTAAGAAGAAAGAGTTTGGGTGGTTATTTTATAGATAGACCTGAAAATACATTAGAGAGTACTGACAGAGCATGTAATTATTTTTCAAGGTGCTTATACTGAAGGATTAATGACTGGGCATACTTAAGACTCATTATAAATATTTCAAGTAGACTGTGTTCAAATTGTAAAGCTACCTAAGGGATACTTTAAGATAGAGATTCTGGAGCTGCATTGTAAAGAACTGAAAAGAATGAAATTTAGGTGCAGCTGACAACTTTTCTTGTGTCATTTTTGTATAGCTGTTGTTATGTGCCTTCAAGTTGGTTGTGACTTACAGTGACCCTACTGTAAGGTTTTCTTGGCAAGCTTTATTCAGAGGAGGCTTGCCATTGTCTTCTTCTGTCTTCTAGATTCTCAACCTGGAACATGCTCACCCCGCAAGGTACAAACCAGGACATTTGGGATACATGAAAAAAAAAACTGAATAATGACAGGACACATATGTCAACAGTGTATGACAAGATATAAGTCAAAAATTGTGAAATTAATTGAATATTATGACGAGTGGCAAAGCAGGTTTCCTTAATCATTTAATCTTGCCCCGTTCCTTGTCCCTCCCTAAACAATGTGTTGTGAACAGGCAACTACAGTGCATGTGCTTGGCAGTGTGCCCCTCACAGGGACAGCTTTCACTCTCTTCCACTTTGTGAACATTTGAGTGCTGTCATGCTGTTATTGGTGTATACGTAAGTGGGCTCTTTGGTCAGTCTTGTGAGCAGTGTTCAGTGGATGAATTTTTCTGGGTCTTCTTTTACTCTCTTTTTGTCAAGTTTTGAATTAATTTTTCAGTTTGTGTATTATCAGATATGGATCAGTGGTTGAAAACTGGCATAGTAAAAAACGATGTAACATAATGTGGATAGTGACCAGTCACCAAGAATTCCTCAGGACACATCTAACACTTTAGTCATTATTTTATTGCAAACAGTGGTAAGGCACAGTCTTCAGTTATTCGAACAGGTAAAAAAACAAAATACTTTGATAAATACATAAAGTGTTATTGCTTTTAAATCCCACTAATGGCCTATTTATTTGCAATAACAACATATATATTTGAAATAACAGCAGCTATATTAATTACAAACATTTTGCTAATATGAAAGGTAGAATTTATGGAAATAGGCTGCCAAAGGGTATGCAAATAAAAAAAAGTTGGGAACCACTGTTTTAAGGCTGAGAGAGCATGAATTGCTAAGCAGATATAAGGAGGAAGTCCCTCATACTTATCTGCGGAAGTGTCCAGTGCTCCATATGGTCAGTCTTCTTGGTTTGATCATCTTCAGTTGCTGTGGCTGGGTGATTTGGACAAGCTGCTTAAATCAATTCAACACATCACATGCAGGCTTGACCTTGCCCATCTTGCCTGATAAAATGTACCAGAGGTGGATTTACCAGGTGCGTGCAGGAGGTAGTAAATGTCTTGCTACATCAGGGGGAATGCTTGCTGTCTAGAAGGAGACTGACTGAGAGATATGGTGAGAACTACTGTCCCATTGCTAATATCCCTTTCTGGGACAAGATGCCTGAACTTCAGGCATTCTTGAAGGAGACAGGTTACCTGGACCGTTTTCAGTCTGGTTCAGCCGGGGTATGGTACTGAAACAGGCTAGGTCACTCTTGTTGACAGCCTGTTCAGGGTATAGGCTGAATGCTGCTCTGTTGATCTTTCTGGATTTCTCAGAAACTTTTGATATTATTGATCTTGATATCTTAGTGGATCAGCTATGACTAAAGGGAGTAGGAGACACTGTGTTACCATGGTTCTGAGTCTAACTGTAAGGCCAGTTCCAGAAAGTAGCATTTGGAGATTCAGGCTATATTCCCCCTCCCCAGCCAATTCTGTTCAGCATTTATATGAAAATGTTGGGAGAGGTCATAAGGAGATTTGGCTCGGGGTGCCATTGGTATACAGATGATACTTAGCTCTACTTCTCTTTGTCAGTGTTGGCTGAGGGGCGGTGCAAATGTAGGACCAGTGCCTGGACATTATAGTGGGCTGGATGAAGGCCAATAAAATGGAGTTGAATAAGATAAGACTGAAAGCCTTTCGGCACTACAATTTTATGGTGCTATTACTCCACTTTCAACATCCTATAGAATTCTGGGGTTTGTAGTTTACTGAGGCCAAAGAGGTCTCTGGCTGAGAATTCTAAAGGCCCCTCTCTAAATGGCAAATCCCAGGGTTCCATAGGATGCAGAAAGTGGAATAATAGCACTATAAGAATGTTGTGTGGAAACGCCCTGAGACTCTGAGGACTGGTGGTTCTTATGCCCAGGAAATGGAAACGCTACCTGCTTTGGACCAATTTGCGGTCTTCTTAAGGGATCAGAGTTTGAGTACTCTTAGATCCTTCTTTGTCACTGAAGACCCACACTCAGAGTGCTTAGTGCCAGCATCAGCTCTTGCATCAGCTACAAGCTTTCCTGGACAGGGATCGTAGTCTATGCATGGGTAACTTTCCAATTAGATTATTCCAATACACTCTGTGTGAGAGTACCCTTGCAAATGACTTAGAAACTGCAGCTAGTGCAAAATGTAGTACCTAGACTGCTGCTGGAACATCATACAGAAAGCATATAATCATATATTGTGCTTTAATTCTTCCAAAATTATTTTCACAATTTACATTGTTTTAAATTGATCATATTATTTGATTGTATGCTCCATGATCTCTTTAGGTAGAGGGCAGGATATAAATATTTTAATAAATAAAACAAATATGCTACAGCTGGCCATTCAACACCCCTGGACTTAACACTGAGCTGCTGTAGCACCCCCCTTCCCCACAGCCATTCTTTACAACCAGACACAAAGTGACTACATCACCTGCTGAGGTCTGCTGGGGTCTTCTGGAGGTCTCAGCAGATGATGTAATAATTTGGCATCCAGGTAAAGGGACATAGTAGATGTTTCTCTAACTTCACCAGCCTACTCTCCACCAGCCACAGAATGACTGTGGGGAGGGCTGCAGTAGCTCAGTAGTGTGTTTGTAGGGGGTCGATTATCAGAGAGGAAAGATGGATATTCTGACCTCCCCAACAACCAAAAAATCTGACATATGCAGGTATTAAGTGGATTTATACCTGTTTGTTGCACTAGCAAGATGCCAACTTCTTTGTGCAGTGGGCCCACTGTATCCATGAGCTCAGGATTCATGAATTTAATCCACTACAGATTAGGTATGCAAATATATGCAATGCTATGTATTTGAATACAAAGTGGGGATTATGTTAGCTGTCCACTTCTGCCTTTGAGGCTGCCTGTTCATTCACAAAGCAGAAGCAGCTGACACCATTTTTCATGGGAGCCTACTGTATAAACCTGCCTCACAGGGCTTCAAAGTCTCTCTGCAAGCCTCATGAGGTGACACATACACACTAAGCTGTAGTGAAAATGGCGTAGGGCAGCAGGAGAGGCACCACCAAGCCCCAGCTGCCAGGTGCACTGCATTCTTCAGGCACCCTCACCTCTAGGGAGCCCAGCCAGTGTGCCTTTTGGCTGGCTGCTACCAGTTTCTGGAATTCTCTTCTTAGAGAGGTCAGACTGTTGGCCTCCTTGTTATACTTCCATAGACAGATGGAGATCTTTTTGTTTTGGCGGACATTTATGCTCTGATTTCCCAGAGGAAAAGGGCCTTTTAGAAAGTGCTATAGTTAGTTTAACTGTATTTCTAAACTTTTGAATGATGTTAGATTTTTAGCCATATCTAAAAAGTCAGGAGGAAGAGGAGGAGGATTGACCACACCAGATTGATCAGACTCCTACAATACACAGATATTATCTGTCTATTTATTTACAACATTTATATTATACCACTTGATAGACTAAAACATCAACACACATTCTGTCTGTATTTACACACACCATACTATATACAATCATAAGTAAAATACGTATGAAACACCATATCAACAATTATACCAAAACAATACAGAACAGAGTAATTACAAACCAGGAAAAGCCCACATAAACTAATATCTTTTCATGAAGTGTTCGAAATTTACCAGTTTTCTGCTTCTGGTACTGGGATGAGAAGGTGTTTCAGAGGGTGGATACCACAAATGCCCATTTTCAAGCTATTACATGGTGACTCAGAGGTCAGTTGGTTAGGAGAAGGCAATGTGTAAGTTGTTGTTTTCCATCTAGTTCTTTCCAGCTTATGGGAACTCTCAGGCAAACCTATAATGGGATTTTCTTGGCAAGATTTGTTCAAAGGGATTTGCCATTGCCTTCCTCCGAAGCTGAGAGAGTGTGACTTGCCAAGGGTCATCCAGTGAGTATTCATGGCCAAGTGAGTATTTGAACCCTGGTCTCCCAGATTCCTAGTCCAGCACTGTGTAGGTTATGCTAGTCCCAAATTGTCCAGGCCTTTATATGTCACCAGCTGAGCCAAATTAGCAAGATGTCCAGAAATCTTCTCCTCGGGCTGGGTGCCATCTTGCTGTAAGGGAAGAACATTTGGCTTGAACGATCCCATTCCCTCTGTCCCCCCACCCCCGTCTCCTTCAGGTTAGCTACTCAAGTCATCAGGATGCAACCAGTAGTGAGAATGACTCCCTGCTCGCTGCAGTACATGATGTCTATCAGAGACATCCAGCTAGTCTCTCCAATGCATTTTACCAATTTTCCAGTCCTGTTTTTGTTAACACTTAAAGACATCAAGTTACCAACTTGTTTATCTGCTCCTGTTGGTACTCACAGCTAGTAAATCCTTAATCCAGTATGTATTTGTCATATTACCAATTTAGTGATCAGGGTTCTATAGAGACTTGCCTTTATGAGGATCCTGTTCTGAGACTCACTTGTACCAATACCTCATCCGTACATGCCATTGCTGTTACTAGTTCTGCTTCTAATAGAGTCTGTTATGGACAGTAGTGACTTGTCACCATCGTCATCTATGTATATAGCAGCATCACTGTACATGGGGCTTTAGAAAAGAAGAATAAAAGAGTTCCCTGTCTCAGAGTTGCAGTCTTAAGGATGTCCTGTGAATAAAATAACATTGCATTCACAGTGGTATGTGTCTGTGTTTTACTGTGAGTAGGAACTTCCCCCAAGAGGGGAATTGGAAAATTCCAAACTCTCTATGCCTAACTCAGAAAAGATGAACCACAGGGGCTGAGAGAGAGACCACTTAATGAACCACACAGATATAAGAGATAAAAGTGAACAACATAATGCGTTGGATACCTCAGCATTCACAGTATTGGCAGTTGTTGTCTATCTTGAGGAGAGCAGTTTTGTCCTCAAAATAACATGAAAACCCGTCAAGAGAAGGCTTCTTTGGACTTTAGCACTAGTATTCACCAGAGAGGATGAAAGCTACTCATAAAATATTTGGAAAATATTTGAAAATATTTTGAACAATTACCCAGGATATAATGGAAGTGGCAAAGTACACTGAGACCTCCACTTTCATGGAGGTTAGGGGAACAAAACCTCTGAGAAAGTGGGAAAAACATAAATAAAAATAAAAATCATAGTACTATTTTTGTTACCTGAGAACATGTCTCTAGGAATCTCTAGGTCTTCTAGGGCAATAGTGTGGTCAGTTTCTGGTGGGAGTTGGCAACATACTGGAGGACCTAGAAATTCCTAGAGAGAACGTATTTTTTTCCCATGGCAGGGACAAATAGAGTAAGATTTTTTTTAAAAAATAAATACATTTCAAAAACTGCAACTACTGAATCCGTGAAAGTGGAAAGAAAGAAACTGGATGCAATTCATAAATAGATACCATCAAAATGAAAAAAAAAAAAAGGAAATTCTCTAGACTGCTAGAAACTTCTTCCCTGTTCTGGAGGTGTCCTCAGGTTCCCCCAGTGTTTGAATTTGTTTCTGTATTGTGGCATTATTTTATGGGTGAGTCAGTCTGGTCTGGCATGGAGTACAAATTCCTCTAAATAAATTGTACAGTACAAAAGAATAATAGAAACTATATACTTTCCAGCTTTTACAAATTAGCTTATTAAAGGGAACTACCACCTCCACTGTGTAGTTATAAAATCATCACAAGAGGTTAGTTTAAAATATTGGTTTGGCTTTTGTGTGTTCAAACACCCTTAAATTGCGTTGATGCTGTAGTTCTGTATAGGAAACAGCTGTCTTAATTAGAAAGAAATAGCTGGAAATTTAAAAAGTGCATTTAAAAGGTAATTTCTCTGGGAATTTTACTGACCACAAGAAATTATTTACCGTTTAGATTGAGCAATAAAAATTATATTTAGTGGAGGGTCCTAATTTAGAAATAAAGGTTTGTAGAATTGGGCAATTAATAACAATGCTCATATCTGGCCTATGGGTCTCTAAGAGAGGGATCTGCGTGCCTTTATTGGTGATCTGAAGACTGGATGAATGCCCAGAGGAGAAAGAGGAGAGAATTAAAGGCCTGCAACTGAAGATACTGTCACCTTTTCCTCCTCTTCAGTATTTCTCGGTCTGACAGGCATTTTGTAGGAAGACAAGAAAAGCAGTGAGTGTCTCTTGCTTCTCAGACCAGGGTCGTTTCCACACTAGACTGTTACAGCGCTATGATTCCACTTTCAACATTATGCGGAATTCTGGGGTTTGCAGTTTAGGGAGGGGCCTCAAAGGCCGCTCCCTAAACTGCAAACCCCAGGATTCCATAGGCGGTTGAAAGTGGAATCATAGCACTGTAACAGTCTAGTGCAGAAATGGCCTAGGGCTCTTTCTCACAGCGTGGGAAGTATTGAGAGGAGTCCCAGCTGAGTCAACCCTCCCCGCCTCCACTTTTACAACTGATGTGTGCTTCCACCATCTGGTTAGCTAGCAAAGAAGGGATGATAGAACTTGCTGTAGCCTTCAGGTATTTCACCCCCTCTCCTTCTGCTCCTTCGCCATGGCTGTGATGGCAGCAGTAGCAAAATATTTTTAGGAGGTGAGCTCACATCCCACCAACACTCATTCTTAGTGGGGAGTGGGGGCTTCACTGCAGCTGCAGAAGTGGTTGTCCTATTTTATATTCCCTATTTTTAAGGGTTGTTTTGTTGTTGTGTGCCTTCAAGTCATTTCCGACTTACGGTGCCTGTAAGGTGCACCTATCACACGGTTTTCTGGGGTAAGAGTTTATAATGTGCTCAAGATCACCCAGTGGATTTCTATAGCCAGGGAGGGAGTCAGACCCTCATCTCTGGGTCATAATCCAACACTCATATGACTACACCAGAGCTTTCCAAACTTTTCATGTTGGTGACACACAGACATGCATCATTTTGCGACACAGTAATTCAGTTTTACTAACAAACTGGAGGTTAAACTAACCCCTTATAAGAGATACAATACATACATAAATGGTAATAACAAAATGTAGGGGACACAACATATCTCATGAAAACCTTTCATATATTTTTTAAAATATATGATTTATAAATGATAACATACATTTCTGTAGGTGACACACCTACACACTTAAAGTGACACACTAATGTGTTGCGGCACACCACTTGGAAAGCCCTGCACTACACCATGCTGGCTCTCTTGTTAAGGGTAAAAGTGACAAATATCTAAGAAATTTTTTAAAAAGTATGAAAGAAAGTTCTGTTGTGGCTTAGAAGAGTAGCACTGCTCAGTTTTAAAGTGCTTATCTCTCTCCTCACCAGAAGCTGTCCTTATGCCCTTTTAAGGACATGTTACCTGTCTGTCTTTTGTGGGCTGCCAGCCACTTTGGGAATGAAGAAGGGGAATTTTTGTTGTTAAACAGGGTGAGGGGAAAATGATTAATCCTCTTGACTCCATAATCATAGTCTCAGTTTGGATTAGGCACCCGGCTATTGACATCTGCCCTAAGGTCAAGTGGTGAGAGATCCAGCTGTGAAACACATGGGCAGAATCTTTATACTCAAAAATAAATAAATTAATAAATAAAAATGTTAAAAATAAATTGTATTTGTTTGAAAAGTTATATTCTTGTCTTTGGACTAATAACTGCTCTTACATGGCAAGTCACAATCAGAATACTGTACTTCACATTTGAATGAAGAGAAACATCTGATTTTGAAAAATTCCAACCCAGCGTGCAATATCAAATATTGTAGTACCATGGATGCTGCCCTGAAAGAGAGAAAATGATTTAACTCTTGTCTTAAAGCAAACAAACATTTTATGTTCCAACTGCCCCCTTTTTTTTCTGCAGTAGGTCAAGAATCTGTTTATAGTTTCATATTTTTTTAAATGCTACTTTAGAAAATCTATTGTTAGCATACATTTTTAACATTAACAGCAATCCAGTGAAGCCAGCAAACTGAAACTGGCATAACACTTGTATAACTTAGTTGAGATTCTTTTAGAGATGCCAGTGAATTTCATGAGGCAAAGAACCAGAAGAATTCCTGGTTCCTGTTTGTGCTGATCTTCACTTGGTAGCCTCACTGTTAGCTGTTCTTTACACCCCATCTAGCTGGATAAGCTCCCAGTCTTTTCTTTCCATTATGCTGGCAATGAAGGGACACATCTGCAATTCTCATAGTTTTCCATAGTCTGACATGCTGTGCTTCTCTGTGTGTACATGCGCACACAAATGCATGCACAGTATGAATGGGTAAAGTATAGGGAAACAGGGGGATGGAAGAATCTCTCTCTCTCTCTTTTTTTTAACAAGAAAATGGTGCAGTGTGGCAACTGTTTTTGATTCCTTATATTGGATTTGAACATCTTTTTCTGATTTTTTTTTAAATGCTGGTCTGGCAAGTTGGCCAGGCAGTCTCCTTCCCCCGCCCCTGGTGGTATCAGTACAGGGGAGTATTGATGATGGAGACCTTTACTGGGTAGTTCTAGCTTGCAGAACATCTCAACCCTGTAGGCTTCTTCCAAAATATTTGCCACTTCCCTGGTGTTTGCCTTTCAGTTTCAAGATCAGATAACCCAACAGAAGCAATCTACAACATGTGTATGCCATACACTTTCTTGCAGATTCATTATAAACTTTGAAAACAAGTTAAATTTCTTTGATCAGCACATCCTTATCCTGTTGATGAACACATGTGTTACAGGAACTGAATTAAAATACATAATCAATCTGAACTAAAATAATCCTGGACAGGATGCAGTGGAGAGAAGAATGATACAACAATAGCAAACAATTGATTAATTTTTAACAGATTGAATCCTGCACAAGCCGTTTTAATTTTAATTTGCATATTTCTTATGCATGAACATTCCTTTGACTTTAATGCACACATAATTTCCTGCATTTGCCTTCAGAGCTCCTATAGCTTATCATGAAAATGATGTGTGGTTGATGCTGACTTTCAATAATGGTGTGTAAGGCATTTAATAAGATTTTGGATTTCATATTAAGAAATCCTGCAACACATTATTCTTTAATAGGGATGCTTCTGTTGAAGGTTCCATTCATCTGTCCTTCCTTCCATTCCAAGGAATAAAAATTCTGACTGGTTCAAGTTAGCAAATTTCCTTTATCTGTTGACTTGACTTTTCTTTTCAACTACAACCCCAATATCCATGGTTTCTGGCATCTGTTAAGTATACCTTCCCCATCATTGTGCTGCTCTGGGGGTTTGTGCCCACTTTTATTAAAAATAGGGGGTTAGTAGTTCTGCAAACCTCAGGATTTTTTTGAAGTTGCCAATTCCTCTTGTTTCATAGTGGTCTCATTTTGGCTCAAAGTCTCTGCATGGAGACATTAAGGTTCAGAGTGGACGATAAGTATAGTTTCAGGAACAGGCAATAAATGTAGCGCAGTAGCTTGCTTACAACAACGGCAGTGCTGATGCAATAGGAGAAATACAGAATCACACAAGACCAACTAAGAACATTGCCAGCTGGCACTTACCCATAAACCTCTTTTGGCAAGTTTGGCGTCCTTTAGCTAAACTTCCAATTAGCAGTCTTGGCCATGAAATCTTTGAGCTCAGGCAACTAAATAATCAATCATCTTAAATTCAGTTAGTTTTGTGCAGATACTGCTCGCTATAGATGAGAGGCCATTTCTGCACTAGACTGTTACAGCGCTATTATTCCACTTTCAACATCATATGGAATCCTGGGGTTTGCAGTTTCAAGAGGGGCTGGCTGGCAGTGGGATATGCTGCTTCCATGGAGTGTGGTGGTCTCCTTCTTTGGAGTAGAGTACTTCTTTTAAGTAGAGGCCAGATGGCCATCTGTTGGGAGTGCTTTGATGTGTGTTCCTGCATAGCAGGGGGTTGGACTGGATGGCCCCTGTGGTCTGTTGCAACTTTATGATTCTGTGATCCTATAAAATTAAACAAGCTGTAAAGTTTTTCTTGTATTCAAAAATGTATTATAAAGAGTTTTTGCTTTTGTTCTACCCTATACTTCTTATAATACATTTATGTATTTAAATTCTCTGTCATAGTTTTTATCCCCTCCAGTTGTATTAGAAGTTGTCATTGTTATTTGAGCATTTGGCCCGTGTGGGGATCATTGAAGCAATTTGACCTTTGCAGCTTGTCTGAATGCATACCACATGGACAAATACGGGAATCAGAATACAGTTCTGTACTGTCTTTCACAATTCCAGAACAGTTATGGACTCTAGAAAGTGTCAAAATACATATTTAAATGTGAATTTCTGGCAATTAAGGTTGGAACTGGATGCAATTGTGACATGAGCTGGAAATAAACAAATTCATCCATCTTAACTGCTTCCTACAACTTTACATTTTTGATTGAACTAACTTTTACATTTTACTCAATACTCAACTGTACATTTACTTTTACATTTTACTCAATAATAAGATTAGAAGTTCCATTGGCAGCTTTTATATCCCTTTAAGATTTTTATTTTTATTAAATATTTACATAAGCATATAATATGCTTGAAGTTTGTACTGTTTTTCACATGGTTTTGATAATCTTACAAATACAAAGCTGTCTGTGTTCTCATCCAGCAGAGGTTTTGTTAATGACCACAATAATTAGCACTGTCTGGACTTCCTGCATTTCATTTCCCCTGCGTCCCACTGTTTATAATTCCTCCCCTCAACCATGTGTTGAATTTTCTGGACCTCTTGGCAACTTTTGATAATATTTACTCTTATTATCCCTTAGGAATGTAAATACCCAGATTTTTTTTTCTTTGCATTCAAGAACAAATAACTTCAGAGGTTTGCTCTCTTGGTGTATTTTTGATTATTTTTCACATTTTGTCTGATTTTCACATTACTGAGAAGTATCCAAATTTGGAATCATATTACATCGTTTGTCTATGGTCTGTGCAATCCCTTTCAGAATTGTCAGGGTTCAGCCTTGCTTAGACCTGGAACTCAGAGGCTCTGCAGGAGTCAATAGGAATCCCCAGATAATATCAGCACCTCCAGCAATCTTGAGGAATCCATAGTTCCTGCAAAGGCTTTGGACTCCAACATTTCAGCTGCATTACCAAAATGTCCACAGCAATTCTCGGTATGGGCCAACTGAATCCTGAACAAGGATTCGAGAGTTGCGAATCCAAATCCCTGTGCCAAAATAGGCAAACCAAATCTTTTGAATCCACCAACCAAACAGTTTGTTGGAGACCAGGACGCCTGAAAACCTGGGAGACCAGACACACAAGGGGAGATGGCAAGTAGGTGAGTTTTTCCCTTGGAGTAATAATGGCCTTTGCTAACAATTTCACAAATTACATCTGGGGTTGTATTCTAAGATATTTAAGTTCAGCACTTGACTAGAAGGTACAGTCTTCTTGAGATTTCAAGGACAGCTGACAAATTCCTTTGCATAGCTCCCTTGCAAACCTCTTTCAGACACAGTTCTGGGGTTTCTAGTTTTACAAGGTGTCACAGCCTTCTCTGCCAAAATGTGCTGGTGCATCATCAAACTACAAAACCCAGGATGCCAGAAGGAGCTATGCAAAGAAAAGCCAGTTTTGACCTGGATTATCTCTGTAGTGTAGTGGTCCTGTTTACACAGGCAGGAAAATGTGGGATTAATCCACATTTTCCTGCCTATGTAGAAAGGGCCTTCATGTCCTTTTCAATCTGGGGAGATCCTGAGGCAAAATTATGACAATTGTCCTGGTCAGATTTCTTCAGAGAGAGGTTTGCCTTTGCCTAGACTTTTGCTAAGGCTGAGAGAAAGTGTCTTCCCAAGATTACCCTTCTTTCCCTTACTTTTTAAACCCTTTTTTAAAAAAGAATTCGAAAGATTCAAGATTCATGAGATTCATGAATTCCCAGAACCTTCCAGGGATTCGAATTCAGATTCAGAAAATTCTGGATTCGTCCCATCCTTAATCAATTCCCCATGCTCCTGCTCCCTCCCTCAAGTCCAGAACAGAAGTGGTGAATGAGGCAGGACCTTCAGGGGCCATTGGCCAAGTGCCCTTCATGTGGAAATATGTAGGAGGTAGGTGTTGCATGTGCCTTGATCAAGGCCATGCTGGGAACAAGAAGGTGGGAGCATGCTGCCAGTACAAAACCAATGTTAAAGCGACAGCTCTGGTTTCCTATGACTGGCCAGCCATCTGTCTGGCTCTTATCTTAAATCCTGCCAGAACAAAAGCTGATTGCATATAATCTGCCAAGAATACCTCTTCCTTGTCAGGCTTGTGTTACAATTTGTTGCAGCTCCGGGAACCAATAGCATTCCCAGAGATTCATCAGTTTATCTGACTTAGCTTGAAAGAACAGAGCATATAGATGCATTGTTGTAATAATGCAAAGACTTTAGTGTGGCAGAAAACATTGAAATATTATCCCTTAGGAATGTGGACTGTGTATCTTGTTTACTTGAATTGATGTACTTATTGCTAGAAATGAAGCAAAGCAAATTCTGTTTCAGCTGTCATGCTGAGTTCTGGCATTCCCTTTCTGTCCGTAATTTTGTGAACATAGAAGGACAGAAAATCATGCTGTTTTGATTCAACTAAAATCATACTTTAGGATTTTTCCTTTTACTAGCAAGATCTTAGTTGGCTTTGACATGAATTATTGTGATCATGAATTTTGGTTCAAATGTTTATTTCAAATATCTAGTCCTTTAAAATAATCCTTTGCGGCTCAGTGGTGAGCATTGGCTTCTTTAAATTAACACATAGGCAGGCAATCATTGGAAAAAATAAAGGTCACAGCTTTGTTAGGTTACCGCTTGGCCTTAGCATGTGTCTGAGGCCATTTCTGCACTAGACTGTTATAGTGCTATTATTCCACTTTGAACATCCAATGGAATCTTGGGGTTTGCAGTTTAGGCCTCTCCCTAAACTGCAAATCCCAGGATTCCATAGGATGTTCAAAGTGGAATAATAGCACTATAACAGTCTAGTGCAGAAATGGCCTGAATCCAAATATCAGATGACCTGAGTACTGACTGATGCAAACCAGTGTCCATACTGCTTGCCAGGAAGTACCTGGGGCGGCAGTACTGGGATGCCACATGGGCAGAAGCCATTGCATATTTCCCTGCCCTGGGCATGACTCCTGTCTTATCTCACCCACAAAGTCCAATAAAGGGACTCTAACCTGACTACATAAAAGAGTGGCCTGACCCCATTTCAGCTGAATGGATCCATGCATCTGCCAAACTATCACAAGAAATGAGCCTGCGTGCACACTTCCTGCCAATCTCCTGAAGCCACAACAGTAATTCATGACACATGTTATTGAGGCAAGAGTCTTGCCCTTGGACTGACAGAGGAATCCTGCCCATCCTATGCAGGTGATCAAGGACAGGCATGTTGTGGTGATGAATCCATTATCCCACCAATGGAGAGAACAAACTCCCTGATCATCTTTGTGACCTGATGCCTGACAATGTCCAGTTTCTCTGGGTTCCCAGCCCCATGCCAACAACGCTGCTCCAATAAGTCAGACCAGATTGTTGTTTACAGGGGAAGAAGTTTTTTCTTGGATGACTCTGTAATGCTGATAAGGTTGCCCCCTCTTTTCCCAAACACACGACAGCTGGAATCTGGTTGGTGACATATGGGGCCAAAATTCCGGTTACATATGTGTATTTCAGGTAAAGAGGAAAGAGGCATTCAGTACCTCTTTGTGTAATGTCATCTGCATGCACAGCTGGAGTGCGCCCACTTAGCCATTCAATAGCTGGGGTGGGCAGTGAGGACCCCAGCAACATCCAGGTGCATTTCTGCATCTAGGTGCACAAACAAGACATCATCCTGCCAGACCTGCTTTGTGCTTCGGGCACAGGGATGCAGCCAAATGCTACATGGCCACCATCCCCTTTCCCCCAGCCACAAGGTCCAGCATCTGGCAGGTTGTATGTGTCGAGGGAGGGAGGGAGCAGAGTTTACATTACACCAAGCTGAGTAGGATTGTGACCAGTTTGTGCCTATGGGAGTGTGTGTGTGTGTGTGTGTGTGTGTGTGTGTGTGTGTGTGAGGGGGGGCATGTGCACGAATGAATGAGGGAACAAAGGGATGACTCTGAGAAGGAGACTGTGTGGCACAGGCCATTTCCCCACTAGGCTGTTATAGTGCTATTATTCCACTTCCAACATCCTATGAAATCCTAGGGTTTGCAGTTTAGGGAACAGCCTCAAAGGCCCAGGATTCCATAAGGTGTTGAAAGTGGAATAATAGCACTATAACACTCTAGTGCAGAAATGGCCACAGTGACACAAGCGTTTTCCACTGATTTAAATAAATAAATAAATGCACCAACTAGGCAATATTCCCTGCAAGAAAATTAAATTTAATTGTCTTTCAGAGCTGCAAGATGTCATAAATTTCTATTACTGTTTAGGAACAAATTTGCTTTAATGATCATTGCTATTTTTGGCTACAGGGTGACATGAAGTTTAAATGTAGAAAAGATTTATGTTTTACACTAGGGTGGTTTTCTTCCAGACTCTCCTTCAGTTAACCTTTTCACACTTCAGAAACCATTTAATATAATTTTAGTTCTAATAGGGTAGAGGCAAAACAGAAGCAAACTTGCTGCTGCAGAGTGATGGTTTGGTTTTTGATATACAAAATGCTTTACATGTCCCTGGTGGGGTTAGAATTGCAGTTCCCACTATTACTAGTACACGTCTGGATATCTCCTTTGGGGTTCAGTGAGGTATCTAATCTGTTCAGCTTTTTTTTAGTTTGATTTTTTTTTAATGGTCAATGCTACACACACACACACACACACACACACACACACCACTGTTGCTGGCTAAGCTCAGTGGAGCAACCCACCCACCCCTTTTTGGTTCTGAAAAATGGAAAGATGAATTGATGTTAAATAGTACAGAGGACTTAGGAACAACCACATCTGCTCCCATGTCTTCTCTACGTTCCATAGAACGACTACGGCTATAACAGGAGTTCTAGGCATGTTAACAGGAAGCTCTCCAGTAATATTTAGGAAATAACCTGCATTCATCAGTTGCGGGGGTCTCCATTTTGGGTGGGTTAGGAGAGAATAATCACCCTTCCCCCCCCCCAAAATGGAAATACTCTTGGGTTTTCAAAGCCTGCAAATTTTAGCCTGTGGGCCACACATTCCCCATCCCACCATAATGTATACGTTTTGATTTGTTTGGCTTTCTTTTACTACTTTTTAATGCAAGCTGGATTCTAAAACTGTACATCTCTGCAATGAGAAAGAATTTACTGCCATAAGGAAAAGATAGTAGAGGCTCTTCTTAGAATATCCATCTCCCTCTCCCGGAAGAAATAAGCTTTTCCATCAGTCTACAACTGCTTCATGTGGAAGGTGAAAAATAAAATAAATCAACATGCCTCATCTTCAAGACACAAGGTCTTTATCTAGTCAGTGAGGAGTTGCCACCCCGTCACCTCATTCTTTGGATTCCTGAGGCTCAAATGAGAAACTGATAACGCTGATGGAAATCCAAGCAGCTAAAGTCAAGGGACATCGTAGAATCATAGCACTGGAAGGGGCCACATTGGCGATTGTGTCCAACACCCTACTCGGTGCAGTATCTCCAGCCTCTTCTTTGAGACATCAAGAAAAGGAGATCCCACCACCTGTCTAGGAATATTGGTTCCATTGCCAAACTTATGGTCAAGAAGTTCCTTCCCATGTTTTATCAAAATCTACCTTCCTTTAACTTCAAACCATTCGAGCTGGCTTTGCACTCTGGGGCAGCAGAACAGGCCTGACCCTCCATTCTGTGACAGTCCTTGAGGTATTTAAAAAGTGCAATCATGTCACCTCTCAGTCTTCTCTTCACCAAACTGAACATGTTCAGCTCCTTCAACCTTTTCTCATATGTTCTTTTCCTTTATATCTCTTATAATCATTTTGCCCTTCTCTAAACCTGCTCCAACTTTTCTATATCCTTAAAATGAGGCTCCCAGAACTGAATAGAGTACTCCAGATGAGGCCCAACGACCACAGAATATAGTGGGACTATTATTTCCTGTGATTTGGAAACTATGCTTCTATTAATGCAGGCTAAAATAGCATTTGCCTTCTTTGCTGCAGCATCGCACTGCTGGTTTGTTTTCAGTTTACAATCAACCTAGTGTATTTACCCGGCATTGCCCGGGATTTTTATTTTCCTCTTAAGAACTCACCAAACTGTCTTCTCCATTTCCTGCAACTTTGCTCCATATTTCCCCATGCAATCTGTATTCAGAGTTAGTTATTTACATACACACTGAGTACACTGTCCTCCTCCTTGTTGCTAGGCCTCATGTCCATAGCAACTGGCCTATTTCTGTACCTGTAAATTTTCCATGTATTCCCCAGTCCAATCTTTATTCAGAATTATTAACATACAGAGATTGTGCTCCTGAGGGAATACACAGTCCTACTCCTTGCTGCTAGGCATTGGCTCCATAGCAACCAGCCTATTCCATTACCTGTAACTTATCCCCATAGTCCCCAGTCCAATCTGTGTTGTCTGGTGACGTTGATGTACTGACTTTTTTTTTTTTTTTTTGCCTTTGCTTTGCTTTCTGTTGAATTTGTGTGTTGGCTTTATGTTTTTCTGGAACCATTTTTTGTTTTGAATCTCAGCTTTAAGATTCTTCATATATGGAACCCATACAATCTACTGTGTGAGACAAGAAGACCTTGTAACTACAGCCATTTCTGCACTACACTGTTATAGTGCTATTATGCCACTTTCAACATCCTGTGATATTCTGGGGTTTGTAGTTTACTGAGGCCCAAGAGCTCTCTGGCTGAGAATTCTTAAATGCTTCTCCTTAAACTACAAATCCCAGGATTCCATAGGATGTTGTAAGTGGAATAATAGCACTATGACAATGTAATGTGGCAATGGGCTATGTTGCGTATGTCACATACGCCTCTAAAATGTTTTCTGGCATCCTTATTGATGGTAGGCCTCATCTCCATAGCAACCGACCTGAGGCCCAAGAGCTCTCAGGCTGAGAATTCTAAAGGCCCCTCCTTGAACTGCCAACCCCAGGATTCCATGGAATCTTCACAGCCAGCCAATCATATGAGGTCTTTTTGCCTCACACAGCCAATCATATGAGGTCTTTGCCTGTCTGACGCAAACAACAGACAAACAAACAAACATTGACTTTTATATAGTAGGTTATCGTATTTACCCGGCATTATCTGGGATTTTACTTTCCTCTTAAGAACTCATCAAACTGTCTTCTCCGGTATCTGTAACTTTTCCCCATATTTCCCAATGCAATCTGTATTCAGAGTTGTTAACATATACAGTTTGGGTTCCTGAGGGAATACACTGTCCTCCTCCTTGTTAATAGGCCTCATCTCCATAGCAACTGGCCTATTCCAATACCTGTAACTTATCCCCATATTCTCCAATCCAATCTGTATTCAGAGTTGTTAACATACAGAGGGTTTGGTTTCTGAGAGAATACACTGCCTTCTTCTTGCTGGTAGGCCTTGTCACCATAGCAACCGGCCTGAGCTTTCTGGCTGAGAATTCTAAAGGCCCCTTCCTAAACTGCCAACCCCAAGATTCCATAGAATCTTCACAGCCAGCCAGTCATATGAGGTCTTCTCACCTCACACAGCCAATCGTACGAGGTCTTTGCCTGCCTGACGCAGACAAACAAGCTCACAGACAAACTTTGACTTTTACATAGTTGATAATAATTCCAAGCCCCTTCCACATGTAGTACTGCTGAGCCATGTCTCCTCGACCTTATATCTGTGCATTTGACTTTTGTGGCCTAAATGTAGAATTTTACATTTGTCTCTGTTGAATTTCATTTTATTAATTCCTGCCCAGTTTTTCTATTTCACCAAGGTCCTTTTGAATTCTGTTCCTACCTTCCAATGTGTTAGCCATCCCATACAGTTTTGTGTCCTCTGAAAACTTGGTAAGGATTTCTTCCACCCAGTCATTTAAGTCATTGATAAAAATGTTGAAGAGTAATTGCCCTGGACAGAATTCTGAGGGACTCTACTCAAGACCACCTTCCAGACTGAAGCATAGCCATCGAGCATGGTTTTCCAACCAGCTATGGATTCATCTGATAGTGTTTCCATCTATTCCATATTTAATAAGCTTGCTAATTAAATTATTTTGGGGGACTTTATCAAATACTTTACTGAAATCTAGATAAATGACATGCATAGCAGTCCCACCATGTACTAAATTAGTGACCTGATTTTTTTTAAAAAATACAAGGTTGGTTTCACAGGATTTCTTCTTGCATTGCGTTGTCATCAAGATCCTTGTAGACCAGCTCCTGTATAATCCATTCTAATATTTTTCCTGTTGTTGAGGTCAAGCCTGTAGTTTCTTGGATCTTCTTTTTTGCCTTTTTTGAAGAGAGGAACAGTGTTTGATCATTGCAAGTCCTCTGTCCTCTGTTCATCCATTCTGCAAGATTTCTCAGAAATGATGGCAGGTGGTTCTGGGAGCATGCCAGCAACTTCTTTCAATATTCTGGGGTGCAGTTCATCTAGCCCTGCAGATTTGAACTCATCTTGGTTAACCAGGTGATTCCTTACTAATTTTTTACGAATTTTGATTTGCAATCCTGGTTCCTTACCAAGGTTTCTTTCTGCTCATGGATAGAAAGAGTCCTCTTTTTGAGAAAAAAATGAAGTAAAGTAGTTGTGGAGCAGTTCTGCTTTTCACTGTGATCTGTTAGCATTTTACTGTTCTTGCTGAGCATCACTCCAACCATTTGCTTGGTCATTTTCTTGCATCAGACATATTTGAAAAACTCCTTCTTGTTGCTTCCTGCTTCCTAGCCAGTTTCAGCTCATTTTTGTTTTTTGTTTCAAATTTAATATTTATTAATTTTAAATCAAAAATGCAAACAGACTATTTTACAACTGCAGAGAAGAAAAAAGGAACAGAAAAAAGGAGGCAAACTATACATAAGCAATATACCTGTATAAATAAACTAAAATAAACTAAACTGAATAAAGTAAACAAAGACATAATAAGACTTGTTACTAAAAGACTAATCTTTACACTAAATATATCCTGTCTACACTAAAACAGGAAAGAAATCTGATCCCCCATACAAACTCTAATGAAAAGAAATAATCAATTAACATTCCATATTTACGTGTGAAAGGAATCTAGAAGTCTTAGTGGGCCACAAGCTGAACATGAGCGGTGTGATGCAGCAGCTAAAAAAGCCGATGCAATTCTAGGCTGCATAATAAGAGTATAATGTTTAGGTCAAGGAAAGTAATAGAGCCACTCTATTCTGCTTTGGTCACAGCCCACTTGGAATACTGTGTCCAGTTCTAGGCACCATAGTTCAGGAAGGATATTGGCAAGCTGAAATGTATCCAGAGGAGGGTGACCAAAATGGTAAAAAGCCTGGAAACCGTGCCCTATAAGGAGCAGCTTAGGGAGCTGGGCATGTTTAGCCTGGAGAAGAGAAGGTTAAGAGGTGACATGACAGTCATGTTTAGATACTTGAAGGGATGTCATCTGGAGGGTGAAACAAGCTTGTTTTCTGCTGCTCCAGAGACTAGGACACAGAGCAATGACTTCAACCATCAAGAAAAGAGATACCATCTAAACAGTAGGAAGAACTTCCTGTCAGTAAGAGCAGGTCAGCAGTGGAATACACTGCCTTGAAGTGTGGTGGAGTCTCTTTCTTTGGAGTTATTTAAACAGAGACTGGATGGCCATCTGCTGAGAATACTTTAATTATATATTCCTGCGTGACAGGTGGATGGACTTGGTGCTCTTGTGGTCTTTTCCTGCTCTATGATTCTATTATCAGCTATCATTCAGGAATTTTAAGATAATAATATTTCATCTAACTCATTTTGAATCCTTCTAACTTACAATCTATCTTAATTTTTTCCCGTATTTGCCAATAGGGAAGCCATTGGCAGTCTATCGCTTGATTCTTCAATACGTCTCTTGTTTGTAGTCTAGGTTTATTTTCCTCCCATACTAAAAGATCTTCTTATCTTATCTTATCTTATCTTATCTTATCTTATCTCTGGTGATCTATCTCCTGTTAAAAAAGCTTCTTGTGGAGAATTCCAATCTGGAATCTTACTGCAAAATATATGTTTATATGTTTTGCTCAAATATTTCCTGATATAATGATTGTGAAAATCTTTATTTACTTCAGTTTTGTTTTATCACAGGTGTGTACACCAACCAAATATCAGGTCGAACTGTTCTTAATTGGAGAAGTCTTTTTTTCTTCAGGTTAATCCAGTCTTTTAACTAATCAGTCAATTTGCATGACAGTGCAGCTTTAAATTCAGTAGTCCCATTCCAACTCTTTCTTTTAAGTCTTGAAGTACTTTCCAGCATACCTGTAGTTTTTTCCCCTGACCAAATAAATTTTGAAATATCTTTATCTTTGTTCATTTTAATGGGTAGATTTTGAAATAAGAACATCATTTTTGGAAGTAAGTTCATTTTAATTGTTGCTATTCTGCCTGTTAAGGATAAATTCAGATTATTCTATTTTTAAGATGTGTTTCCATGTTTTTCGGTAATTATTATTGAAAAATTCAGAGCTTTTCTTTGTTATATTTACTCCTAAATACTTTATTTTTTCTTTCTTTCCATATTTCAGATATTTCTGTCCTCCTTCATCATATTCATTGTAATATTATGGTCTTCACTTAATGTTTCCAGTAGTTTTTCTATACAGTTTCTAAGTTTTTCTAAAAAAATTACTAGATCATCAGGGAACGCCTGTAATTTATATTTATTTTCTTTTGTGTTGATTCCTTTTATTAGGTCGTCGCTTCTGATCTCTCTGTTCAGGACCTCTAGAAACATTGTAAATAAGAATAGTGATTATGGGCAGGCCTGTTTTGTTCTTTTCTTCACTTTGCATGATCTTGTTTTATCTCCATTTATTATTATCTGTGCTCATTGTTTTCCATATATTGCTCTAACGCAACCCAACCCTATATTCATTTTCTTCAAAATATCCATCATAAATTTCCAATTGACATTATCAAATGCCTTCTCTGCGTTTAGGAAAAGTATCACAAATTTCCTCCCTGGATTCTTTCCATAATATTCTATAATATCACTTACTGTTCTTATAATTTATTTTAGTAATTTTTGGTAGATGTCCACTGTGGTCCTCAGGAATCCAGTTCTACAATACTTTCTTCAATCTATTGAGATATATCAATGTAAAAATTTTGTAGCCTACATTAAGAGTGGGATGCTAATGTTATTTTTGGAGTCTTTTAAATCTCCATGTTCTTTTGGGATTAATGTAATGTTTGGTTGTCCCCAAGTTTCTGGTCTTCCCCGTTTTATTATTTCATTTATTGTTGCTTGCAGAAGTAGCAATATTCTTTCTTCACATTTCTTATAATACAATGCTTTAAAACCATCTGGTCCTGGCAATATCCCTGTTTTGACTACCTTAATTGCTTCTGTTATTTTCACTACTGTTATCAGTTGATTTATTGTTCCTCTGTTATCTGTGGTAAATTTTGGGCTTCTGTATGTTTCATTAATTTTTCTCCAGTAAATATATGATCTTGTTGTATATTAAATAATTTGGAGTAATATCAATCAAATATTTTATTTATTTGTCATCTGTATGCAGTGTCCTCCCTTCTCTGATTTCCATTATTTGTTTTTTTTCTCTTTCATGTTCCATACCTTATACACAAGCTATTTTCCCAGCTTGTTTGCATGCTCAAACATTCTTTGTTTTGAAAACTTCATTTTCCTTTCCATCTCTTCCACTGTCATGACAGATAATTGTTTCTGAAGGATTTTTATTTCACTGATTATCTCCTTTCTGGGGGAGATTCTTGTTATGCTCTTCTTTGTGTGAATTCCATCTATTATATTTGTCTGTTTTTCTTTTCTCTCTTTATTACATTCATGTTGTTGCTGCATAAGGAATCCTTGCATGATGGCCTTACTTGCTTCCCAGATTATATTCAGTTTTGTTTCTAAATATAATTTAAGGGTTATGTAGTTTTTTTGCTTTCTTCAAAATTCACCCATCTTTTAGTAAGTTTCCATTCATTTATTGTTTTTAAGGTCAAAGAAATCAGGTTATGATATGAAATAATTTTGTTAGTATTTCAGCTTTTGAAATTTTATCAGCTGTTTTGATACATGTTTTGATACTATACACATGTCTATTCTTGATGTTGATTTATGACTTTCTGAATCATATGTGAAGTCTGATAGAATGATTTTCAAAAACAATATGTAGCTTGACTTTATCATACTGAAGATAACCACGTCAACCAAATCTTAAGTTGAGTTCCACATCATTTTGAGCTTTAGCTTTCATTACAACATTCCTGCAAACTTGAGCAACACATCTGTATTCTTCCTTGGTGATTCATCCTCCCATTCTTTGTATATGTTTCTTTTTCTTTTCACTTCCTCCTTGAGTTTTCTGTGCAGCCACATTGGTTTCCTTAGACATACTGCATTTTTCTTCCTCTACAGAATTTTTTGGAATGTTCTTTTAGCAATATATCCTTCATGAAACCCCAGTTATCCTTGATATTTTTTCCCTTTAGCGTCTCTTGCCATGGGATTCTGCATAATATTTTCCTGAGCTTGACAAAATTCCTGAAATCCAAGGTCCATGTTTGATTATATTCTTCTGTGGCCCATCCCACAATCACGAATTCTAACATTATATGACTACTTTTGCCTAAAGTACATTCTGCTTTGATTCCAGTGACCAACTCCTCTCTGTTGGTTAGGATCAAGTCCGGGATTCCTGCATATTGCAGCAGACAACCACAGATTCCTCTGCCTCCATCCTTGCAGTTAATTTTTCTCCCCTTTTAGATTATAGTAACTGCTTAAACTATTTAAAATGTAACTGGAAAAAATGCTTGCAGCCTCACCCAAACTAGCTCCCTTTTGCTCATGGCAGCCACAGGAGAAGCTGCTGGGAAATATATGCAAATTAGCTGCTCTTCTTCCCAGAACTGTGCTTCCTCATTTGATCAAGCAGGCAAAGTCCAGTCAAGGTAAATAAATTAAGTCATGGCAAGCAAAGTCAATGGAGAAGCCTCATACATGGGGTAGATGAAGATTTTGAGAGCTTCAGAAAAGCCATGCTGACTGAAATTGTCTCATCCTAGGATATTTGCTGGCCAAGGTTTATTACTACTGGAATGGCTATTTGGAATGGGAAGCATACAGAGCACTGTAGAATAGATAACCCTTGATTACAAAATGAAGTAGTAGTTCGATAAGTAACATCCAGATTAAATCAGTATTCCAAATTAAATCACTCTCCAAATTTACGTTCCACTATAATTTAGGATTTCTAAAAGACAATGTAAAGATGTTATTACACAAAAAGCCATCTTCATGTCTGAAAACAAAGTGTTGGTGGTGTTTCATAATATATTTCATATATGAGAACATTTTGTTTGTAGAATGATTCATAAATATCTGTCCAATAATGTAACAGGCAAAAGGTATATGTGATCTGAAGAGAAATCAGAGTATCTGTCCAATAATTTAAATTCTTTTTATGTTGGCTATGTTGGTTGGTTTAACCAATCATAGTCACCAAACTCTATTGTTTGATGAGACTAAGACTGTCCTAAGATTCTGGACCCAGTCTGTTAACTACCTTGGGTATCTCTCCTGAACAAATACCTATGATTTCTGTATTTTATTAACAGTACTATTTTTTTTTGAATTTTTATTTTGAATAATAAAAGAAGACATAGACAAATAAAGGCAATATAAAAAGCACAGTAACACTACAAAAACATAGCAATACAAAGAAATAAGCTGTAAAATTAAATTACACAACAATTGAATATTTAAAACAATAACAATAATAAAAGTACTAATATCAAACTAAACTGCAACATAACTACACATGACTCAAAATTTGTACCCACCCCTGCTACCAACAGAAAATAGTAATCCAGCAGTAACAACTAACCATTAGATCCCAAAAGAAAATTAGAGTTAGTTCCTGTTGCCTGTTATTTATTTTTGTAGTAGATCTAAGCTTACAAAATTAGTTAGTAATTAATAGTTCTAAGTAGATTATTAATAACAGTATTAACTTGCTTCTCAGATATCATTTTTTTAAAATAAACTTAATAATTGCTTAATGGTTTTAATCATTGATACCTTATTCTTATTCCATTCTATTTTAAAATTAGTAATTCTTAAAATAAACATTCTGTATATAGTAAGTACCTTTAAAAGCAACAAAATAAAGCTATTTTCCAATATCTTCCTGCAATACCAAATTTAAAGTTAAGACTTTAATAGAGGAACAAAAGCTATCTTTATAATCATAAAATATGTTCAGTCCCTTAATAATCTTTTCCTCTAGTAACTTACAAACCAGTTTCATAAACCATAAATCATATACCATTTTCTTCATCAGATGCCTTCTTATTTTACTTCTTTCTATTTTTTCCAAGAACTGGATCATATTTGAGTATTCCGAAGAGGGCTTTTATCAAGCCAATCATGCATAGGCCGTGTCTTTTATCTTTATATATAAAAATCAACTCTTCAAATTGGTCCCAGCTAAAAAGAACATTTTTCCTGGGGGGCCCATCCATTAGTAAATCCATCAGAATATTGTCGTTCTATTTTTCAGGTAAAGCTTCTTGTAAAAGCACAGAACAGTAGTCATACATTCTCCAAAATGAAATTAATTCACAGTCCAAGTTACCATTCAATTTCTCAACTGCAGACTGGGTTGTGACATCGCTTACCTTTTTAATTTTTACAGAATCAACTGGGTTGACTCTTTCCCCGCCTTGCTGAATGTTTGCCTCATTTGATGTACACGTGATTTCCGAGCCACAAGTCAGGTCTTGCAAAGATTGTGTTATAACTTCTTTTTCCTCATGCTGTCAACATGCCACTTCAGCCATCTGTTGCATTTTAAACTCCTCATATTTATCTAAACAATCTTCAAGCTTTCATGATGCTTGTGACTGTTGTTCTGTAAGCTCATCAAACTTTTTCTCAGTGGATACATTAATTTGTCTAATTAATTTGTCTAAATGCAGTTAAAAAAAGCATGAAGTATTTGGGCATCTCTTCAGACTTTCCTAGGTCATTTCTGATTTGAATGTCACAATCCAAGACAGAAGTCATAATAAATTCAGTTCAATTTATTCAAAACATTTAATAACAGGAGAGTTGTAAGCTTTCTCAGAGATGCTAAAAATAGCATAGCACTGTGCAACAAACAGACTGGGCAAATAATTTTAACAATTCCATCTTCATAGTATCCAATATGATTGTCTTATTAGTAAAAAAAAAAGTCCATTAAATAATTAATATAAGTCAACTATTATGATCCTCATCCAAAAACACAAAGTAATAGCTGAACAGTACAGAGAGTTCAACATGAGAAGAAAGGCAATCAGTTCTTTAAAGGGCAAGGGGGAAAAAGTCCAGAATCCACATCCAAATACAAAATGTTTCAAAAATCCAAGTACACACACACACACACACACAAATATAATCCCAAGGTAAAAGTAGATAAAGAAAGAGGAAAAACTTAAGTAGTTAGCTTATTCTCCTATAATGCCAATAGCAATTAAAAAAAGGGTACCATCTCTTTAAATCCAAGGGCAAGAGAGCTTTAAGAAAATAGGCAAAATACAGATACAAGAAGCGAAGGGCTTCTTGTTTCCATGAACAAAAATATAGCTAAGAAAATTACATACATACAAGAGGTCCAGATGCTGAAATGTAATATCCAAATGACACTTTGCAGGACCTGATCCTGGCTCAGGTGGAGTCTTCAGGTCCCCCGTGTATTGGGGAGCCCACTTGCTTGACAGCAGAAGCCTCCCCTGTCAGGCATAGCACTTCAGGGATATGTGATCTAGTGGTGTTAGGTAAATCATGTCCACCATTAAAGTGACTATATGCCGGCACCCCAATATCCTGAAGATTTTCGTGACATTTTGGGACCAACTTCACATTTTGTTGAGTTTAGTCCATTTTGTTGATTTTGGTTTTCCATGAAACTTGGTGTGGAACAAATTTTAAGGATTGTAGATAGTACTGGTCAAATTTTTGTTTCCTTCAAATGATAAGTGAAATCTTCAACAGTAACCTGGTTAATGCTAGTGAATTTCATAGTCAAAAATAAAATGGAGTTTGGAAACTTAGTTTCAAGAAGCATGGATGCTAGGCCATGGATGCTAGATACTAGACCTATCCATAACAGATCTGTGGTAGAATCTCAAAATAGTACTCTTTTGAGTGAGGATTTTAAGATATTTTGGCAATAAGGCAGAACAGTGTGATAGGAAATCATAGGGAACAATCATATAGGATTCAAGAAGACTATCAACAAAGGCATGTAACCTTACAAGTATGATATTTTAACAACATATTTTGTCAGCATAATGGAAAAACCTTTAAGATGCATTATTTTTAGAAATGAAGAAAGAGTTGGACTATCCAGAATTGAATTTATTAAATTTTGCTCAAGTTATTATATGGGAAATGTACTATTTTGATTATGATAGCCTGAATTCTGCTGGTACACTATGTCAGTATAATCATCTGTAACTCTAGTGTAGTTCACTTTTTTCAGGGTTGCACAGCAGTAGAAAGGGAATAGAAAAAAGGCCAGCTGTGTTGCTAAGCAGAAAGTGTTTGGCTCCTGAGCATGCCTATCTTTCAGATCAAAGCTGTCTTGGAAATTACCATGCAGGACCTTTCTCTCTGAACTTGGAAAGCCAGTCTGGAAGACTGGAAGACTACCACCTCCAATTAGTGGATGGTGTCGACCTGGAAAGAAAGGTCATTAAATAGTCTTTCTTTAGCATCCTCATAATTTTTTAATTCCTTGTTCAAAGTCAAGAAGGAAAGTGAAACATTGCTTGGTATTAGAGCCCATTTAATAGCTGGCTGAGATGGTGCCATCAAAACAATTCCATCTTCACTAAGACTGAAAGGCTCTTATTGTATATTTTTCATCGTATCCGAGAAGAACAAGTTATGGAGAGCCATGTTAGACTTGAAACAGGTCTATTGCTTTGTTAGGAAGGAAAGTTTCATGTGGAGACTGTCAAGATAATTCTGGAGGCCCTTCAGCTCCAGGATTTTCTTGTGTCTCTGGTTTTGGATGAACCATACTTGCACATACCAGTTCATCCACTTCACTAAAAGTTCCTTCACTTTGCTTACCAGAGTTAATACTTGCAGCACAAAGCCCTGCCATTTGACCTTTCATCCTCCCCAAGGCTGTTCTCAAATGATGGTAGCCCTGGGAGCCCACTGGAGACAGCAGGGCATATGTGCATAGCAATCCCTCAATTATGTACTAATAAGATCAACTTCTCTTTAGCAGGGCCACAGAGATGCTGAGTTTGTGCTTTCTTCTCTATCCAGAGGTGGCTTTCTAGTCAATCATAGGAAGAGTCACCTCTGTCCATCCCAGTTGCATGAACATTTGGGGGGACTGTTATTGACATCTCTTCAATGCAGGTCTTCTTGATGGAAGAGAGAGTACTGTCCATTTGTAGACTATCAGACAGTTATGTCATTCAAGCATCTTAGATCTCTTTTTTGTTGGCTCATCTACAGGAATTCATGATCAATAGACTGTTCCTTGGGCAGGGTTTCTTGCCAAGCAGCTACAGTGGTTTCCTCTATTATACTTCTGCTTTCAAATCCCCAGGTGGGTTCATTTGTCTCTCTAATGGTGACCGTTTCCAGATCTTCTCTGGGGCATCCCATCTCGGACTTGTCAGACATACAGGTCATGATGGATGCCGGTTTGAGTGGATGGTGTGCAGTTTGCAGCTCCAGGTTTACATAGGGCAGATGGGACCAACAGGATCTCCCCCACAGCATAAACTGGCTGGAGTTAAAAGTAATCTGACTGGCACTTCAAGCATCCCATCATGAAGTACAGAACAGATCAGTTCTTTTAATTTGTATAAAAAATTATTTATTAATTTTTAACAAATCTAATTTACACTCATAGTAATATACATTCAAAGAAAGAAAAGGCAGAAAGAAGAAAAAATATAAAACATAATATTAAAACACTAAACACTAACTAACTAAGACACAGTAAGGCTCTGACCCTTCAAACCTAACTGTAATAAAAGGAAAAGGAAAAGAATATTGTTCTACCATTACAGATCTAGTTAAATTATCCTACTAATTACAAACAATCATAACCACAGATTGTTACATTATTAGATTTCTCATTGCTCAAAAAGTCCATTAACAGTTTCCAGTCTTTCAAAAAATCTTCAATTGGCTTATCCTTTAAAACCCACACTAATTTTGCAGTTTGGGCTAACTCAGAGGCCTTAGTAATTTTTTTAGGTTAATATATATATCTTAGACCAATAACTGTTTCCCTTCTTACAAGTCCACCACATATGAAGAAAGAGCCCTCCTTATCTTGACATCTCCAACGTTGATTTGACACATTCTGAGACGTTTTTGACAACTTATTTGGGGTCAAATACCATCTGACAACTTTTTTTGGGTCAAATACCATCTGTCATCTTATATGGTTCTTTTAAATTACTAAACAAATTTATTATCTGTAGGCCACATTTTTGATACATCTATATGAACATTATGCCCAAAATGTTGAGCCCATCTTATCATCTACTCTTTCAACAGTTCATCTTCTGTCTCCATTTTTAAAACCATTTATACTTCTTTTAAATTACATCATCATGATCTTTACACAACTCTGAATAAAACTATTTTTCTCCAACCTCTGTGGCTACATTTCTCTTGACTAAATCTGTTCCTTAAGTTGTACATAAGCAGACCAATTAAGATCTTTGCCTTCTTTTGAAAGCATCTCTTTTGATTTAAATTCCCAACTGTCTTGTTCAGAATACAAAAGATCGTCATAAAGTAACCATCTCCAATTTTTAACCTTTTCCCAGATTTAATCTTCTAGATTTTATCCCAAATTGTTGTGAGTTTTGTACCCTTATTTAAGATCAGCTTGAAGAATTTCCTCAGTGCTTATTTACATTGTTGTATTATTTCCATCTTCAAAGTAGATAGTAATTAAGTTTCCATCTAAACTGCATTTGCTCCCCATTCAAGGACATAGAGGTACGATAATGGTCTGAATTTTTTTTAGTAAGATGTTCATCCTCTTCACTATGTTAGCCATATTTTCAGAAATTCAAAATACCTAGAAAAAGATTATATTCTAGAAAAAAGGTTCATGATTTGAGGGGGAAAAATAGTCTCTACAGCTTGGCTGAAAATATCTCCCAACTATTCATTATTCCAAAATACTTTGTACATTTAAAGATGGTCTTAGGTAGTCTCCCTTCCTTAATACCTTTACAGGAACATTTATCTTTATTTGGATCAACAAACCCATTCCAGTCACCCATATAAATAAGATTTTGTAGGTCCAATTCAGATTTCTTTCTTAGCAAATTTCCATAAAACATTGATTGGACCCATAAACACCCATCAAATGTGTTATATTGCCTTTCCTGTTGATTTGCACAATTACACATCTCCCTTGTGCATCTTCATTTATCAATTTAGGTTATAAAGTTTATGTAAAAGATTACTCTGTGTCTTCATTATTGTTGCTGCTGTTTGCAGGCTCAAACTCTAATCCCATACTCCTGTTCTGCGAAGTATGTCGTTTCTTTTTCTTATGAGTCTCTTGACGACAAATTATTTAATATTTGGGATTTTTAAAGGAAATGCATTTTCTTTTCATTTCTGAGGAGAATTCAGTCTATTTACATTCAATGAAATTGTTTTCAAATTCATTTTGTATGTTTTATTGAAATATCTTTTTTATTGTTATTATTTTTTCTTAACAACTCTCAAATGTTTGGGTTTCTCCTTCTGGTTCCTCTTCCTTCAGCTTTTAAACAGATCTCTCGCTTTCTCCAAGGAATTTATTTTATATTTATCACATGTATAAGTAGTTATCAGACCTTCTGGAACTATCCAGCAAAAAGTTATTTCTTTCTTTCTTTCTTTTTTTTCTGAGCGCCTCCACCAAAAATTTGTACTTGTTACATTTCTTCAACATTCTTTGTGGAATTTCCTTTGTTTTATTGCTATTTATTTTAAGCCTTTTCTTAAAGTGTGCTCTCAATGTTTCATCTCTGATGCTTTTATCTGTGAAATGAATTGTCACATCTCTTGAAATTTTTTTTCTGTGTTGGCAGAGTTTTGCCTATATATTGCTTCACCCTTCTTGCAAAATTCTTCACAAGGGCTGTTTTTAAGATCTTCCATAGCTTTTGCAACAGTTTGTTTTAAATCAATAAACTCTTCTGGCACAGCTCTTAGTCTAATCTGTGTTTTGTGGTTTTTGGTTTTTGGTTTTACTTTTAATTCTATCACCATAATTCTATCCTGAGCCTTGTCCAAATCCTGCTGTAAAATATTCATTCTCTTTGAATTGTCAGAGATCTCCTGTTCATGTTTATGTGGAATAGCTATGAGATTCTGAACTCACCTTGTAATCTCTTTGAACTGTTGTTGAGCCAAATCTTTAGAATGCTTTGTTTTGTAATATCTAATTATAAGAAGTCCAGTTTTTGTTCTAAATTTTCATTGCTCCTTGTCGCATGTTTAGTATGATCTAAAATCTCTAAAGACATCCCAGATATTGAAGTTTGAGTTTTAATAATCACAGAGTCAGTTTTATCTAACCCAGCTCTGGCATCAGATACAATATTTATCTCCCCTTTTCTAAAATATAGATTCCATATAAACATTTCAATTGGTTAAATCTTGGAAATCATGAAATCTATTTCTTATTTCCAGTCCAAATTGACACTTAATTTGATCTTCAGTTTTTAAGCACTAATATGTCTGTCTTTCTCAAGAGTTAGTTTCACTTTTAATGTTCTCAATGGAGATGGAGACTGGACTTCAAATATTTAATAATGCAAATTGTTGGTACTTGAGCATAAGTCACCAACTAAGCAAGGGGTTTCTCCTTTAATGATGTTATAAATCCATATTTTGAAAACCTTCTGTCTAGTCAGACTTAATGATACTTTTGCTTTGCAGTAGGGATCATCATAATTTTCAGGATTGTGTCTTGACCAGACAACTCCCCAGCTTACTACTGAGATGGAGGGTTATCTAGGAGATTGTGTTTCTGACTTTGTAGCATCCTTTCATATCTTTATATGCGTAAAGATAGTAATAAATCCTTTAAAGCTAGAGAGGCATGCAGATCATGCTGTTAAAAGTCAGCTGTCTTGATTAGAGTGAAATGATCAGTTCTCGTTAGGACTGACAACTAAACTGCAAAAGCCCATGTAAATCATCAAGGAGGGGTGCATTCCGAGCCATTCGTGTCAGAGGCAAGCTCTTTGCTGACATGGGGCAAATCCCATCTTCTCTCCCTAAAGGCAAATCACATCAAAGGACAGAATGACATCTGCACCCTGAACTGTTTCCAATAATTCTAACCAAATTTGTCCTCCTAGTAGTAGACCTTTTCAGCTTGCCAGTCAACAGTTAAGTGAATAGGTTCTTTTCTGGCTCCAGACTCAGAAAGTAGAAGGAAGAGATGCTGTGACCTCAAAGTGGCCCAGGCCTTTTTTATACCTACTCACCAATAGCAATGATTGCAAAGAAAAACAAGAAATGAAAGGGCCAAAGTGATCCATGTAGCACTTCACTGGCCACAAAGAGCGTGGTTCTCAGAGATCCTTTCTATACTAGGAACTGCTAATTCAAGGTCATGGGTGCCATCAACAGCCAGCTTGGCTCAGCTTCCATGCCTAGAGATTGAGTGGAGCACAATGTTGAAAGAAGGCCTTTATTGAAAGTCACTGACACTATTTTTAGTTCCCAGCATCCCTCCATGAGGAGGATGCTGGTTATACAATTATACAATTATACTTCCCTGACCTTCGTAAGGTGTAGAGAAGGAAAACGTGTCACAATCTATTTCTGTTAACATGTTCTTGCTCTTTTTATGGAATGGACTAGATAGTGTTCTTTGACCCAATGTTCTTAAAAGACAAGTCCTAGCTACTTCCTCAGTTCCACCTGTTGAGGAATCTCAAAAGCTGGCTTTGCATCCTTATGTTAGGAAGAAAGTTTTTGTGAATGACTACTCGAATCGAACCTCCAACTGTCCACTGCTGCCCTGCCTGGGGCCTCAGTAATGTCTGTTGTGCTCAAACTAAACCACCCTCCAAACCACTGTGTGATATATCTCTTACATTTTTCATCTGGAAATTTATTTTTCTTATCACCATTACCTCAGCCTGGGGTGGTGGTCTTTGGTGTTGGAAACCTTGCTGTTGAGTAAAGCACCATGCATGTTGCCTCATGATTTCGTGGTACTGAGGCTGAACCCTACTTTTGTACCTAAGGTCAACTCAGCTTTTCACAGACCCCCAAAAAGCATCCTTCCTTTTGTTTTCATTCCGTAAAGGCATCAGAAAAGAGTTGTTACTGTCAGTGCTCCCTAAACTACTATTTCTGTTTCAAACCATTCCTATAATTAGTAATGAATCTGTGTTTAAAAAATGGCAAAGAGACATTTCACATTTTATATGGAATGGAAAGAAACCAAGAATCAAATATAAAATGCTATGTGACGCCAATGAGAGAGGTGGATTATCACTCCCCAGTTTGAGACTCTACTTCCATGCAAGCTGCTTAGAATGATTTCGAGAGTGGGCGAAGCTATCCAACAGTAGACTCTTGTCATTAGAGGGCACCGATTTAGGTTTTGGTCGGCATGCTTATATTGGATGTAATAAAGATATACTTCATAGTGAATTTAACAATCATTTTATACGTCGACCAATATTAAAAATTTGGAAAAATATAGATTAAGAATATATCCAAAAACACCTTTGTGGTTGTCACCGCAAGAAGCTTTTGATAAAAGAGAGAACATAGATGGATAACATATAAGGATTTAATAAAAGCTTATGATAGCCCCATTAAAATAAAATCACAAGAAGAATTAAGAAAAGAAGGTATTAATTGTCATTGGTTATTACACAGACAATTAAATGAAAAAATAAAATGGAATTGAAAATAAATGATTTTCAAATAGAAAAGACAACTTTTGATGAGTTATTATTGGAGAAAAAAATCCCAGATAATATCTGAAATAAAATTCTGTTAAGATGGAACACCGAAGAAGAGACCATCAAAGAGCCAATGATACAATGGGCACAAAATTTAGGCCATTCAATTGAATTAAGAAATTGGGAGAAGACCTGGAAGAGAAGATTGAAATTTACAGCATGCCAGAATCTAAAAGGAGATGTTTACAAAATGCATATACGGTGGTACCTCCCTCCTGAGAGATTGGCAAAGATACAGAAATGTTCTGATAAATGTTGGAAGTGCAAAAATGAAAAGGGTACATTCTACCATATGTGGTGGACATGCCCAAAAGCCAGAAAATACTGGAAGCAAATACATATGAAGACAGAAAAAATTCTGGGATTACAGTTCCATATGTCACCACAAATGTATTTGTTGGGAATGCCAGAAAGTGAACTGGAAAAAGAATATGATGAAATTCTGTTCTACGTGACTGCTGCGGCAAGGATTAATTTTGCCAAAAATTGGAAAAAAACAGACATATCAGATATAGAAGATTGGGAATTAAGTTTGTACGACATGGCAATTATGGATAAGATGACAACATTAATAAGAGGAATCTCTCTTGAGAAGTTTGTTAAAAAAATGGGACCCTCTTATCCAATTTTTTAAAAACAAATGGGGAAATTTGACGGTAGCGAGCTTTTTGGATTAAGGGAAGATATGAGAAAAGAAAAGAGAAAAGAACATTTTAAATATATTAGATATTGATAAGCACAAAGATATTAGGATATTGTATAAAGATTAAGATGTATATTATACAAGGGACAATATCAGTAGAGCCTTGATGTAAGTAAATAAGAGAAACAGATCCTCATGTATATACCTCATGTGTTATACTAAGGACAAACTAGTCAGGAAGCCAGAGGGGAAGAGGAATGAATGGAACTGAAATGAAGCAAGAAGGCGGGTAGGCAGATCCTAGGAAATACCAAAATAAGCATTACATCCATTATGTGTATATTAATATTGGCCATTTTCACACGCGGTGCGACGACCGGAGACGGAGGTTGTTCACATCGCGGGATGAGCTAGCGCGGTTGGAAAAGGTGTGGCGCCACACCTCCAACCACTCTAGCGCAGCCGCAGGGGTGGTGCTGCGAGTTTTTAAAAACCACCTTCCCAGGTGGTTTTTATCAAACTCGCCCACACTAATCCGTGGCAGCTCCTGGTGAGAATCTTCAGAGACGCGGTAGCGCATCTCTGCAGATCTGCCCGGGGGCGGGCTTCCGGCTGGCGCACTGCCCTGATTGGCGGAGCGCCGCCGGAAGCCGCCGGCCGCCATTTTGGGTGCCGCAGAACGCCGCCGAGCGCCACTGAAATTCGGCGGCATGTGAAGCGGCTGAACCGCATTCCCCGCAGGGACGGAACAGGGATGGAGCAAAACGCAAGCAGGTAAGCTCCGCCCCTGCGTGTGCTGCCCCGTTTCGGCCCCCCCACGTGAGAAAAGGGCCTTTATAATATGATAATATTACTATGATTTATTTATTATATTTAAATTTAATTTTAGAGATCTTCCTATCTACTTGAAAATTATCTGATATAGCTATGTACGTATGTTCATTGTCTTTTCAAATTTTATGTTTTAATAAAAATCATTAAAAAAAAAAAGAGTTGTTACATTCTGGATGTTAAGAAAGCCCTCAAGATGTAGATTGAGCAGATTCACCCTTTCTGATTGTAAGATCATATCCTTTCAACCATTTTCAATGGGCAAGAAAATCTCTTTGGCTCAATGGAGTAGGGCTTGTATTACAAGGTGCTATTCACTATCTGAGAATCTACTGCCTGAGGCAGTTGTTGTTAATTCCACACATAGCGTTATTACTTCTGCTGCCCTATCTATGAATGTCTCTCAGACATCTATAGGGCAGTAGTGGGTCTCCTCCATCTGCCTTCATTCACCACTGCTGGTTAGATGCCTTTGCTTCAGGGAAGTCTTTTTTCAGTAGACACCTGCTTCAGAGTGTTGTGCCTCCCTAGTATGTTCTTTCCTTGACAGTTTCAGTTCTACTCACCCATTGGTTGTGGAGCTTTGGTATGTCCCACTATAGGATGTTTCCCCTCCACTTCGGGAAAAAAGGACATTGGACTTGCTTGTGAGATAACTGCTTACAGCAGTTGTAGAGGAAACACCATCCTCACCCAGATCCTGGTGGTGTTCTTGGTGATATTATGGTTTGGGAGGGATATCTGTACTTCTGTATTTTTCCCTTTTGCTTTCTGATACCTTATGTTTTTTTATAAGAGTTAGTTGTTTTCTCAGCTGTAAGGTGGACTGATTGGACCATGGCTTGCTCCCCTGCTGGTTGATACCATGAATCTATACTTATCAGAGCAAATGGGAGGAGCAATCCACTACAGGATATTTCCCATGTGTGTGCCTTCAAGTTGCCTGCTGACTTATGATGACTTTATGAATTTCATAGGGTTTTCAAGAGGTGGTTTTGCCAGTTCCTTTCTCTGAAATACAGCCTACCACACCTGGAATTTGTTGGTGGTCCCTCATCCAAGTACTAACCAGGGCTGACCCTGTTTAGCTTCTAAGGTCAGATGGGATTTATGCTTTGTCTCTCCCCAGCGTTGCTGAAAACAAATGTCTCTCAGCTAAATTCAATGTTCTAATCAGCTACTTTAGGAGATGTAAGTAAGTAACATCTCCAGGCCCAGCCTCCTCATCCGGCTTAAGAGCCAGCCACACAATTGGATGAAGGCCATTCATTCAGCTGGTGACTGGGGTGCAGGCACAAGGACTTTTCCACACCATTTTGATAGCATATGAGGCTGCAACAAGGACCTGCAAGAGGGGCTCTTGCTTCTAATGGTCTCAGTCTTGTTTACTGATGGAAGGGATGGAAATGCCCCCAGTCACCAGCCTTCACCCTATCCAGCAGTTGCCCATTAAGGTGGGTGGATATAGGATTTAACAGTAAGACTGTGTAGTCTCTAGGTTATGAATCCACAACTGCAATACTGAATAACTGCCAAAACCTTTATTTATGAAAATAAAAGCCTCATCACTTTTGGGTTTAAGGAGTTGTCTTCATTTCTGTTGCTCTTTCAATAAGCCCTTAGCTATTTGTAGCGATCCAACATTAATTGGTGTGAAATGTACTCCTGCATTGCAATAAATAAAAATGGATCTTTGTGCTTTGTATCTAATTAAAGTGTAGCACTTGTATAAAAATAAGCTGATTTCAGAATTTTCAGAATTTTTTTATTTGAATTTTTTATTAGAACACTTATTAAAATGAAACTTTTTAAGGTAACATGAGAAATGGAGTGGACCGTGTTAGTGACGTACATGCATGTAAGGCCATTTCCGCATGGTGGGGCTGTCCCGCTATGGGGACAGGATGGCAGTGGTCAGCTAGTCGTGCTTCTGCACAATATCGTTGCTGGCCCGCTGTCATCCCATCTCTATGCATCGTGCTTGTGGGGTATTCGCTAAACAGATAAAATCCATATAGCACACGTGATCATGCGACGCTCCCATACCTACCTGTCCTGCAGAAAGGCAGGAAGTGCAAGGGTAACACTTCCTTCCCCAGTGCAACCTGGGAAAGTGTCCAGCTGCTCTGAGGAAGGAAGAGGCATAGCCATTGCACTCCCTTCCTCAGGGAGCTGGTTCCATGCAGAGTGGGAGTGTTTGTGTCATGCTTCCTTCCCTGCTAGGACTGTGACAGGATGACTCGCAAGAGCCCCATTGTGCAGAAATGGCCTAACTTTAGTTAACATGCATAAGTATCTGTTTTTGGATGCATATGTATCTGTAAAGGATCTATTTGTTAGTCCTTTGCGCTCCTAATCAAACCTCTCACCAGTAACTCTTAAGCCCTGGGAGAGGCTACAGCTCCTGCTTACTGGTTGGGATGGGGGCAATGCAAAGGATGAAGAAGCTGGTCTGGTATTCAAGGGGAAGGAAAAGGAAGGTACTCTCTGTCTGTGAGTACATCTTAATTTCTCCCCCATTCTCATCTGAGATCAGTTGCTTGCTCATTTCCTGAAATACTTCTCTCTCCCTTCCCTACCAGAAAACAGCGGCAGCAGCAGAGACCGCATGGCTGGTGGGGTGGGGGGAAAGGTATAACTCCATTACACTCCTCCTGCTTGAAGTAGGATCTTGGTCATAATCTGGAAATATTGATACACAGAGATGGTCTATTGCAGACTTTAAATGTTCTTATTAACCTTCCCAAATGAGGCAAAAGTATGTTTAAAGTGTGCTTAAGAAAACACATAAAGAAAACTTTATAAAGGAATTATTCAATCTTTATATGTCAGTCTTGTCAGATTGTAGAATTACTGAATTAATAGTAAAGTATTACTCATTTTTTAAAATAAGAAAGCCTGATATGGCAAGCAGGGTCTGCTCCATTGCCCATGTTGATACTGCCTCCATCAACTGCTTCTGTGGTAATTTGGTGGCCCTTTAGGGCCTGGGACTTTAGGCTGTATCTCTAGTCCTCATTCATACATGTACAGAAAGCCACGTACACATGTGGCCAAGCAACATTGGAGTGTGGTTGAGAGGGCAAAAGTTATTAATGAGTAAGAGTAAAAGTTATTAATAAGTAAGAACTCATAAGGCAGGAGAGACTGCAGCAGTTTACTTTAATCTGATGCTACTGAGCAGGGCAACAATGTGCCCCCTTTCTTTCCTCCCACTGAATTAATTGAACACAAACTATTTTTTCCCTTTGATCTAATTGATGTAAACTGAGGATGAAGGAGGAAAGTGGGAGAGGGAGAAAGAAACTTGGACCTTCTAAAAGCAGCTGAAAAAGTGAGATGACAGTGGATTAATGGAACTATGTCTGCCAAACCAGGACAGTTGAGGGGTATGGTAAGTTTACGGGTGTGTATCCGCACATGGTGAATTTGGCCTGTCTGAGCCTCTAGCAAGTAGAGGATATTTTTAGTTGAAGAAGAAGTAGAGGAAGAAGGCAAAAACATAGGGTGGGTGTGCAGTAGTGCAGAGGCTGCTCTGAGGTCCCACAGAGGACCAGGCTGGCTTCCCAACCCCTGGCTGTTGGCTATGCCTGTTCTAGGACATACTCAGTCCAGAATTCTTGACTTGTCTGCAAATGGACAATTAAATTAGAATCAGCAATTCACTCAGAAATACACATTGTCTGCTAAGCCTGTTTCCCAGAGGATGAAGCCTGCATTTTCACGTAAGGCTCTAGACCCACGTTGGATGCTTTAGTACAAGGTGACACTATGTATTTATGAATCTGGATATTAAGATTGGATAGTAAGATATTGATCAATCTGGACATGCAGGACAACAAACTTGTTGGCCAAAACCAAGATTTTAGACTTCGTAACATGGAGTACAAAAGGGTCAAGGATGTGGGTAGAACAAGGGAGTCATATTGATTCTGAGGAATGAAAGCCAAACTCAAGGAGATTCCCAGCTATCTAAACAGGTTAAAGCTAGGTGTCTGGGCATTACACTGTAAATTCATCTGGAGGGCAGACATAGAGGTGTGCAGAAGATGCTGCTTTAACCTGGTGATCTATTTCTGGGCAGGGATGCTTCAGAACTAGTTCATATTTCCTTCAAAGTTTTTGGATTGGTAAATCCACCTAATAGTCTCCTTGATGACATCCAGGGCTCTTATTCCTAGCAGCTTCCTACCTGTTGCTGTATTTTCATTAGAACAAAACTGATATTTAAGCTAAGATATTGCCAACCATAATAGCAGGAACAATAAAATGTAGATCTAAACCGTGAGTGTACTTAAAGCCGTTCTGGTTGAGTTTTTCTGTAATGTTAAGTTGCATCTAAGAGGTTTAACAATATTTATTCATTGTAGTGTAGAGTGTTGGCTTAGAGACCTGCCTTTCCAGTTGGTCTAGAAGGTCACTGGGTGATCTCATGTAGATTGCAAAATTATTGAGATTAAAAATGGGAATGACGATCAAATCTGCCACTCTGAGTCTTTTCGTCTGGGTCTTCAGTTGTAAATGTAACAAATAAAATAACTGTAATTGTAAGCTGTGTTGGAAACAGTCTGATACTTCTGAAAGAGTGAAAGCAAAGTAGTGCTTCATGTATATTTGGCCTCAATGTAGTACTACTTCTAATTACCCAAGGTAGACAGTAGCAAAAGACTATTCAGAAGGATCTGTATCATTGTCTACTATATGCTAGATGTAATGTGGTTTATTTTGAATAGAAACACTTCATTTTATCTTTTTATTTACTTCTAGGTCTTGAATTTTGAATATTGAAGAAGAGTGTTGCATTGGATTAGTCCAGCCTCCTTACTGCTTTGGATTAAACTGACTGTCTCCAGGAGGATTACTGGCAGAGTTAATCTTTTGGAAACATTCCCTGCTGAACCCCCTTGAAGTTTTGTCCACAGTCATGTGGTCACCACAGCTGCTGTTCTTCACAATGCTCTTGGCATCCACTGTCCATTGTAAGTATATAAAGTGATGTTCCTTTTTAGTTTCTCTTGACTGCAGCTTTGAAAAATATGGAATACATTATGTGGTCTGGGGCTCTAAAAACAAGAAATCTTTGTTTCAGGCAGACGTCCTTTCTCTTGTTTTGAGCATTGCTTTGACAAATACACGGTTCCATAGCTCGATACTATGCTGGCTCAGTGTGCAAGAAAGCTACAGTGGTATGTGATTGTAATTCACATCACTCTTTCCTGTACATTTTCCTTGTGAAAGTGCTTTACTATTTAGAGTAGGGATGGGACAATGGGGCCTAAATTTTTTTAAAAAATGCTCCCAATTGCCCTATATTGTTGTGGACAGCAATTATAAAATTTATAAAATTATAAAACCATTCTGGGGCATTGTAGGCCAGGAATGGTTGTTTTTTTCAATAGCAAATCAACTTCCTTTAGGAAAAAAGGACTCTTTTGGGTCTAACATGATTTGGAGAGAGGCCAAAGTAGGGTAAAATTGCTCCCAAATGGGCAATTGTAGAGCATTTGGGGACCTAAAAAATTGTTTGGGGGTGAAGTGAGAGATGCAGCACTCCAACCTCCCCGGGTGGCCCACATGGCCCATTAAGCCGTGAAAGTAGTCCACCCCTGATTTAGAGTCATATTCCATGACAAGTAAAAGTCTATACAGAGTGAAAGAAAATACAGGAAATTGGGCAGGACTAATTTAACAGAGTAATGTAGTCAAGAAGCCTCTTGAGCTTCAACAAACCTTTGTTCGTAAACTTTATTTTGAAAACCTGTTTGATGAAGCCTTTCTACAACCAAACTAGTGTCATTGTTTATTCAGCCAGTCTCAACATAACAGTTACCAGCCTGTCTCAGCATCAGTCTTCAGTCCTGACATGTACCGGATTCAATCTGTGGATTGGTTTTCTTCTTCTTTTCTCCCTTTCTCTATTTTTTTCTTTCCTTCTTTTTTTCTCTTGCCTTTTTTCTCCTTTATTTCTTCTTCTCTATATTCTTTCATTTTTATCTTTCTTTCATTTCATTCATTTTTTTGTCTTTCATTAATTTCATTCATTTTTTAAAATTCTTTTTACTGCATTCTGTTATTTCAGTTTTTATTAGAGTTCCGTTTATTTTATCTATTGTATTTTTTATTTCTTCTTTTCTCCTTTTATTTTTTCTTTTCTCAGAGGGTGTTCTGTGAGCAAAATAAATAAAGGAAGGGAGAATAGAGCAGCAGTAGATCACAATGCTTTCTCTAAATGGAAGTCCATGGGGTATCGTCATCTTTTCTTTTTTTCTTTTTTCCTTTTTTTCCTATTTTTTTGCATTTGTTTAAATGTTTTAGGAAAGGGAACAATGGGCACTTCTTTTTTTCAGCTACTTGAGGTGTTCATTTTCTGTATTTTTTAAAATTTTAATACTTTTCATATGGTTTTATAAGTTTTCTCAGAATTTGTAAGATTACCATAAGCAGTGTAAGCACTGAAGTGGTGATTTATGGAATTAATAACTACAGATCACAATTTAGGAAGTATATGGAGTTTTATGCAACCTTTTTAAAAAATCAAGCTCTTTAATATTGGAAATCACGGGTATGATGTAGATGCTAAATGTACCAGTGGGTTAATGGTTAACATAGCTTCATGGAATGTCAAAGGGTTGCAAGATATAAACAAACAAAAACAAGTACTTTCTAAGTTAAAAGAAATTAAGGCTGACATTGTATTCCTACAAGAAACCCATTTGATGATAGAGGATGTAAAAACCTTCAGAAAACTGGGTTGGTGAGGTGTATGTTGCAAATGCGTGACATTCCTAATCCACAAACATCTTGCTCTTTCAGAACAATGGGCAATAATAGATCCAGATGAATGGTTTTTTTTATTTTATTTCTTATTTTCAAAAATTAAATTTTTGATTAATGTTTATAGGTCTAATAGTGATGTAGTAGAGATGTTAATAATTATTTTAGTAACTTGTTGACTTAGAATACATTTATTTGATTGTTGGTGCTGATTTTAACAAAAACTTGGATCCTTTGTTAGACAGAATTACACCTCTGTCAAAGAAACAATCTATGGCTGGGACTACTTTACAGATACATATATATATATATATATTGATTTCTGCATTGTTGATTAGAAATATATACACACATGCAAAACTAAATCCTTGTTAATATCAGAATATACTCTAGTTTGTCTAGAATTGCACTTTTCTAATGTTCCTACAACCTTTAGTCTCTGAGAATTTAATGTTTTGCTTCTCAATGAGGAAAAGTTTAGATGAAATGTCAAGAGAGCTGATGAAATATCTTAAAATGAATGAAGGCTCTGTGAGTTCCAGTGCTATTGAACAGGAAGCAGCTAAAGCCAACAGTTGGGTTGCTATTCTTCTAATTAAAAAAAGCTAAAATGAAAATGGAATTACTAAACAAGCAGCTCAGTTTGCTATTTCTCCATTTGAACAACTTTACCAAGAATTGTGAAGAGTTAAATATTAATTGAATAATATTCCCTTGGAACAAACTGAACTTATTTTGACACGTCTGTGGCAAGCATACTGGGAAAATGGGGGAACATCCCAACAAGGTTGCGCCGCATTGCCTTAAGCATCAACAGGAACTATCAAAAATGAAAGCACTAATTTATATACATTGCCCACAGATATAAATCTATACTTTTTGAAGTTTTATGTGGATCTTTATAGCTTTGATAATAAAATTCACCTATTGGATATGGAGATTATCTTTTCTCACATTGACCTTCCCCATCTTAGCATATTACAGCAATGATTTCTTCTGGAAACTTTACGCTTAGAGGAAATTATCAATGTTGTATCAAGTAGGAGAAGAGAGAAGTCTTCTGGCCCTGATGGGTTTCCAATCCAATGGTACAATGTTTTTTCCAGTCTGTTCGCACTAATACTGCTTCAGCTTTACAAACATCTTAGAATCTGGCTACCCCTCTCCCTCATTAAATAAGGAAAATATTACCCTGAGCCCTAAACTTGATAAAGATCATACTTGTTATGCTAACTACCACCCTGTATCTTTACTTAATGTTTATATCAAAATACTGAAATTCATCTTTGGTAACTCCTCACCACGTGGAATTTATCAAAAATAGGCAGGGACCCAATAATATTTGATCAGTTGCAGATTTGATTGCTTTAAATTCAGATAGAACTGATCAGCCAGCTGTTACTCCTTTAGATGCTGAGAAGGCCTTTGATAAAATTTACTGGACATTTATTTTCACAGTGTTGCCTTATTTTGGGTTTCTTAAAATATTTTTGCAATGCTTAAAATTTTTTATCCAAGATCATGGGTTATGACCAAGGCTTGGATATGCATTGCCTCCTTTAATATTCAATTTATTCTTAGTATGTGCTATTAGACAAAATTCCAGGATCAATGGATTTAAGCATGTTGGTTTAGAACTCAAAAACACACTTTTCACAGATTATTTTTTGTTGTTATTCATTACCAAACTTGGGCAGCCAATCCTTGTTTTGATGCAGTTGATTAATAATTCTGCTAAAATATGGGATATTCAGTTAACTTGTCCAAGTCAAAAATAGTGCCCGACGGAGACAAGATGGACTCTAGCATATTTAAGGCATGGTAGTTTCAGTATTGCCCAAATTCTATCTCTTCTGGGGTATAATTATCCCTGGGGACTTAGATGATTAATCTTAATGTAAGTAAGATAGTAAAAGATGCTGTAAAAGATGGCTGCATAAGATTTAAAGAGATGGGCAGGCTTAAAGATGAGTCTGTGGATAAGGTGAACGTGATTAAAATGAGTGACATATCTAGGATTGTTTATGTTATGCATCCAATTCCTCTACTTGTATCTTGCAAATATTTTCAAAAACTAAGGAAATTTTTGAAGAGTTTATCTCCTCTTTGAATTTCAGTGAAAAGGATGCAAATTCCTATCAAAGAGAGAGGGTTCAGCCTTCCAGATTTTCTTATACGCCATTGGGTATATCCATTATCTTGTATTAATTTTTGGATATGCCCACTTAAAGTAAGTAATTCACTATGGTCAGCCTTGGAGACTTCATTTCTGACACCTCTAATTCAAATGGATAATACTTGGTTCTCATTTTTTAAAGGGCATTTTTTTAAAAAAGGACATTTCAGCAATGAAATTGTGTGATAAATATTATCTTATCAATTGCGATTTGACCCATATGCCCATGCCACATTGACTTTATGGGGCGATCCAGATTTGAAAATTGGTAAGGAACCATTTTTATGGAAAGTATGGACTGACGGGCACTTGTACATTAAATCAATTACTTGGAATTGATTATGAGTTTTGCCCTTTTCAGTTTTACAGAAGCAGTTTGGACTACCTTTGTGGGAATATCTACAAATGCAACATTTATTACAATCCAGATTTGGCCCTGCAGCTTTAAGTGCACCTGAAGTTCCCTTGCTGTTAGAGATATTAATTAAGGCCAATCAAGTATCTAAAGCAACAATTTATGTTATCTAGAAATAAATATGACATGAGAAGTTTACAGCAAGAAAGGAATAGAGAACTGGAATATCCAGTTCTGACTAATCAATGGCTATTGGTTGTAACATCTATTACTAGTATGGTTATAGATCTTTGACTACATCTTATACAACAGAAATTGTTCTTTTGGATATATTAGTTGTCACAACATCTATTCAAGAGAGGGTTTCCTAAATCAGAAGAACCAGGAACCAAATACTCCCAGGCTAGTGGGACAGTGACTGCTTGCCAGAAATGGAAAGGGCCACTGCTTGAAGTGGGTTGAGCCACTGTTCAGACATACAAATGCGCGTGCGCGCGCACACACACACACACACACACACTATTCAGGCACATACGCACACACTGCCACATATACAGACCCACCCTTCCTTCATTCCTTATGCAGATTTTCATAGGCTCATCTTTTCAGCTGATCCATGCAGTTCAGGTGTAATGAGAGATGCAGTGCTGCTTTCCTCACAGTGCTAGTCCTGGGAGAAGGGCTTATCTCCAGATCAGAGATCAAGCCTTGTGGAAAAGGTTTGTCCCCTGTCTGCACTAGACCAGAAAATTAAACAATTTCCTTGTCCCCATACTTAGAGAAGGTGACTTTCTACTTGTGCAGAAGCACTTTTGGTCATAGTCACTGTTGCCAAACAACCCAGGAACAAAGCTAGGTGCAGGAGCAAGCCAGGCTACTTGTCTAGTGTGTTTTGAAAACGAGATAAATGATGCCTGGTTGAGATTCTTGAGGTATGCCTATACTGATTTGGTCCAGCATATCTGTAGGAAATTAATTAATTGGGCTATGTTATTCATACTGGTTTCACTTGTATGTCACCATCTGAGAAGCAGCTGCCCTGCAGGGTATGAAGGTGGCAACCTTGCAGAAAAATAGGGTACCACAAGTGAAATATATAAAATGTTGTCAAAAGATGAATATCTTAGAAAAATATGGGAGGAAGAACTAGCACAAAAAACAGATATTCAGGACTGGGGAAAAATTTGGAATCAGCGTCATTTAAAAAACTTGTCTGTAAGGATAAAAGAGAACTGTTATAAATTGGTTTGGAGATGGTACCTAACACCAGTACGATTAAATTATATAGATAAGAATTATTCAAGGTTGTATTGGAGGGGTTGTCAAGTGATTAGTATATATATTCATATGTGGTGGAATTGTGAAGGTGTGCAGAAATTTTGGCATAGGGTGTTTAAAGAGATAAAAGAGGTAACTAAAATTGATTTACAAATATATCCAGGTATAGCATTATTATCTATATCTGATAAGGTTAATTTTACCCAGGTAATGAAGGATTTAATTACAAACTTATAAACTGCAGCAAAGTTAATTATATCAAGAAAATGGAAAATTAATGGAGATTTTCAAATAGAGGATTGGTATAAAGAAGTGTGGAAAATTGTGATTAGTGATAAGTTAACATGTCAAATTAAGGCCAAAAACGGAATAATGAAGGGGAATTATTTCAAAGCAATATGGAAGATATTTGTGGAAAAGGCTTTAATAAAAGAGGAAGGTATCATACCTCCACAAGAAGAACTACAATTCTGGAAGGTGGAGTAAGTTGAAACATAATTGGCTCTAGGGGGTGGGTTTACTTTTAGAAATAGTTTGGTATGTTTAGTAATAAGATCATATTTAGTAATAGTAAAAGATTAAATGTAATGGAAAAGTATAGAGTTAAGAACGAAATTATTATAATAATAATGAGTATAATGAGAATGAGATCTAGATATAGGTAACAAAATTATATAAACAGTATGATACAGAATATGCTGAATAAGTATATGATTGTAATGGAATTGGAGAGAAATAACAATGTAAGTTCTGTTTGTTGAAATTTTCTTTTTTCACTGTTTTGTGTATTACATGGTGTTTTTCTTTTTTGTTTTTTTTCTTTATAATCAATAAAAAAAAAATGGAAAAAAAAGAAATAGAGGAAATTATGTTGGCTTGTAAATTGCCTTGTATGAGAGAGGAGAATATTACCCACCCCAAGAGCTGTCTATGGATGTCAGGTTGGCTGTACTGTCCTGACATATTTATAGCTGTACAGTAGTGCTTAAATGCTTTGCTTTGTAGGGGGCAAGGATGGGATGAAGTGATGGATGGGAAGCTGGGAACCTAGGAATGTTTGAGTAACAATCTGTGATAAGAATGAACAGATACGACTGAAAGATCACACTATTGGCAGGTTGAGAGAACATGGGAAGAGAGGGTGGTGAGATTAGTAAAAGTGTTGATCTCAGTTATCAGCAAATGGGATAGCAGTTAATTAGCAGTAAATAGCAGTTAATTAGCACTTATAGAAATGGCTAATCTTGAAATGTAATGGCTTATATGAATCCAATAATTCTTTAGTCTTGGTAAATGCCAATATGTGTAGCTGTTTTCTTCAATGTTCCTGAATAAAGCTTTTGAAATCATTAAGCCTAATTACTTGAACTTGAAACTATGTTGTACATCACAATGGACAACCAAAAGTGGTCAGCAGCTTCAGACATTTTCTTTAGACTTATTTACTTAATAAGCACCTGCATGGTATTGATTCAAAAAGAGTACTGCCACCTAGATTCACTTCCAACCTCAGCCTTCCTCCCGCTTGGTATAGCAGACTGCAGTGCAGTGATTGTTCTGTCTGATCCCTGTGGCCAGACTGTGAACATACAATGTCAGAAGGCCAGCATTAGCAATGCTTGGAGTGGAGCACCTGGTATTTAGCAGCAAGGATTAGTATATGTCAGCGTTTCAATCAACATCCCTCTTTTCTGCTGCACGCACACTTGCATCATTATGTGGAAGACACTACTATTAGTGATTGAAGAGGAAAGAATTATTATTAAATACATTTAGTTAATATGTGCTGAACAACAGTTCAAAGTGGAAAAGAGAATCAGGTGATAACACATATGAGCTGGACTTTGTGACATGCTAATCCTCTTCCCTTGGCTTACCTGTATAGTATACAGTAGCTTTGCCGTCCTAGCTGGAAAAGTTGGATGTTGATTGTTTGTGTATGTACATCACCTGCTAACACATGGATTGAGAAAGTAAAACCATTGTTTCCTCAACACACCACAAGTGATCTCCTTCCCCACCCCTCTGAGGAAGCTGTGCCAGCAACGTGTATATACCAATTTGTGATAACAAATCTCTTTTCTCCTCCTTCCTTCCTCCTCTATACACATGTGCACATGTGTAAACATACACACTCCTTAAGTACTGGAAAGTTCATAGATGATGGAATTGATGATTTTCTAATGTTGTGATCACCCATGGCCTATAGCTTCTAAATATGTTTGGGATGTTACTTGGAATAAACGTGTGCGGCTTGCTCTCACCAGAATTTCAGTGTCTTGTGAAGTGCTTTTATGCTTTTCCTTCTTCCCGTCTTTCTTGCTTTGCTTGTATTAGTTGCAGAAAGTGATTGTTTTGCTTGCTTACTTGCTTGCTTTGGTAGTATTCTAATACTACTTACAACACTTTCATTTCTCACTGCCAGTTGCATAAGTCAGTCAAATTTCCACAGGATGAATTACAATAAAAACTTGAAATCCTGTTCACTGATTCAGAGAAAGAGAGGCAAAAAAGGTTCTCTGATTTTTGAGAATCCTACATCTTTGTAAGATTTGCAAGTGGATCCTTAAAAGGTCTTTTCAGATCACAATAATCATTGCCAAGCACTTAAACTGCAATGAATACATAGTGAATACTGGGAATTTCTCCAGCATGTGGGGTTGTTGCATATTTAAATATTCTCTTGCATAAGACTGTGCAAATTTAATTAGCACTTATAGGAATGGCATTGCTAATGAGGGAGTGACATAACCCCACCCAGTCCTATACCATGTGGTTGTCCTAAAAGCAAAAAAGCTCACTTCAGCACAAATTGTTCTCCCTCCATGCACCCACTCCAATTCACATAATGCGAAAAACATGAATACTTCCTTCCAAAGAACTTCTACCACATGTTTGTGTGGTGGGACAACATGAACCTTTTGCTTTAGGCTTTGGGTAACCCACAAAGAAGTAGAAAAAGAAAGTATGACTCATACTTTTGTGTGGCATGCATCCAAAACATCGCCTCTACTCTTCTTCCGCTCACACAAATAATAAACATAAAAACTGGGAGCCAAAATTTTTATGAACACTTTCTGAAATAAATCATCCAATATGCAGTGATATTTTTATTATAGGTTTTCTGTTTGTTTCTGCTATATGCAGCTTAGCATTAAAAAAAAAAAGACCTTGCGGCTGTCCTGATGCTCACAAAGCAGTAGCACTGCTGCCTTTTCTAGAACCCTCAGTTCCTTAACCCACATCCAGTCTATTTCTTGACTATTTCCTTGGCATCAGAAGGGAAAGAAAGAGAGAGTATGAAAGAAATCTATTATAGATTCTTGATATAGATGCTAAATAACACAGGGAGCAAAATAAGAGTAACCCTAAGACACTCAGAGCAGCATTCTTGGGGGCAGGGAGAAGGAAGGAGGAGAGAAATTGAAAGAGTGAGGTTTGATTTGTATCCTGCATTAATTTGTATCTAATGGAATTCAAGATGGTTTACAAAGTAGGTTACAACAGAATATACCTAAATCAGTAATAATAGTGAAAACATTAAAAACAGTAAGATAATCCATCATATTAAATTAAAAACAGCTTAAAAGTATTTAAAATGTAACACAAAGGGCTTCTCCAGAAAGAGAAAATGTGTTCAGAGGTAGCTATTCTGTTGCTATAGTTCCCACCGGTTTTTAAAAAATAATCAAATATGTGTCTGTTGTCCCAGATTATTTTCTGGCAGTCCTCCGCACCATCAACACCATTTTATTCTCACACTCATATGTCTCATTCTAAGACATTCTGAGACATATCAGAACAATAAAGTATCTTTCTCTCATTAATCATTAAAAATACTTTTTTGTACTATCTCACTATAACTTTAAAAAAAAGAGAGAGAGAGGGAAGAAACTTGTAGGACCAACACAGCAAGTACACCCCATTAACAACAACAACAACAACAACAAGCCTTGAAAGAACCCTAGTGCAGAGCCAAGAAATCACTATAAACAGCTTCCTCCCCTCCAAATAGATGGAATGGTTGCAGAGACAACGAAAACTGTCAAAGACCAAACAGCTTTATTGTAAGTCATACTTCATTAGACCAGTCTAGAAGAGTTCAAAGTCAAGATAAAAAGTTCAGCCTGTCCCTGGTCATGTTAAAACTTGGGCATCCTCATATATGGAAATACAGTTTTTCAAAAAGTTTAGACCCAGTGTAGGACTTCATAGATAAAACCAGCACTTTGACTTGCACCCATAAATGAACTGATGGCCAAGGGAGCTGTTAAAAGAGAGGAGTTGCATGTTCTCTGCAGCTAGCTCTGGTCAGCTATCTCATGCAGCGTTTCAGATCCACTGAAGTTTCCAAACACTTTCTAAAGACTGTCTCATGTACATTCTGTTATAGTACTCTAAAGAAGATGTAATTAAGGCATGTGTCAGTGTCACCGTGAGTAGATCATCACCAGGAACCAACAGAGTTGGTGCACTAGCTTGAACTATTCAAATACACTCCTGGCCACTATCGAGACCTGGGCATGCAACCTGAAGACTGAATGCACTCACACTGAAAACCTGAGATGTCATGGGAATTGTAACGCCATCCAACACAGGCTGAATTCCTTACTCAATCTGACTTTTAATGCATCAGAAGCATCTCTGTTCTGTTTGGATTAAGCTTCAATTTGTTCACCCTCATCCAATCCATTATAGATAACAGACAATTGCTTACAGTAGAGACAACTTTTTAGAACTAGAGGAACAGCAGAAATAGAGTTGGATGTACAGTCAGCCTTCCGCATTTGCAGGTTTCACTTTTGCGGATTTGATTATTCACAGATTATTTGCTGTCACCTCTGCTGCCTCCCTGTGCCATTTTTAATAGAGACTACAAGCCTTGTAAGACTGAGAAACTGCCAACAGGGCTTGTAAGTCCCTACTAAAAATGGTGTGGGGCAGCAGGGGAGGTGGTAGTAAGCCCCACCAGCCCTCCACTGCTGCCTTGTGAAGGAACCCTGATGCCTCAAAGGAATCCACGGTGTGCTTTTGTGTGTTAAATATGGTTTGGGAGGGTCTAGAGTTATTCACATTTTTTTCACTTTCATGGGGGTCCTGTGCCGCTAACCCTAGCGAATGTGGAGAAGTGACTGTATTAAGTACAAACCCGCAAAATATCAGTCAGCCGCTCTCAGAAGTTCCATCTATATGTTAAATAGCATGGAGTACAATGAGAATCCACATAGTATAGTGCTTTGAGTGTTGGGCAGGACTGTGGGAGGTGAGAGTTCAAATTGTCACTCGACCACTGGCTTACGTTAGGCAAGTCATATTCTCTCAGCCTTACAGAAATGCAATGGCAAACTTCCTCTGAATAAATCTTGCCAAGAAAATCCTATGATAGCAATAAGAAATAGCCAACTAGAAGGTAAATAACAACTATGGAGTATATCACCAAATCCTGAGATACCCCACAGGCCAGGGTGAACAGGAGCACCTTCTCAGCCTCTCCATCCAGAAGGACTAGATCTCTTCTAAAACAGTTTTATCCACAGGATAAAAACCCACTGAGAAGTCTGTCAGAAGCAATAGGGACACACATTCTCTCTGTCCAGTTCCTGGCATATGTTGCCTACTAAAGCAATCAACACTGTTTCTTTCCCATAACTGTAGCCACATTTAAATGGATCTAGATAATCCATCTCATCCAGGAGGTCCTGGAGTTGGAAGGCTACCACAAGCTCTAGTATTTTGCTTATGAATGGGATGTTGGAGACTGGTAATTATACAGTAACTTGGGCGTCGTGACAGGCTTTTTCAGCAAAGGCCTTACTGTCATCTCTTTTTGGTAGGCTCAGACCTTGTCCTGGTGTTCGCCATTCCTGTTGCTGCTGCCACCACTGCTCTGCTGCTACTACTGCTGCTGTATCATTTTAGCTTCGCCATATTTTGTCTTAAAGCCCAAAATTCTTCACTTCATTGGTTATTAGGCATGAGAGATAAACACACTATTCTAACCATGTGTCTGTTGCTTACTTCACATGTGTTTTGTCTCATAATGAGGGAGGAGCAGCTGTTGAATATGTTTTTGGAACAATTAGGTAGATAAAAAGATAATAAAAATAAACACATTTGTATTAAAGCTAGGTGTAGCAGAAGGCAAATTGTGGTTATCATTTAGCATCTGCATTCATTGAAATTATCATATTACCCTAAAATGTCAAAATCTGAAGTAATAAATATATTACAAACCAATAAGCTTGTTAATTTTCACACACTCCCAAGCCTCCCTTTAGCAAGTCCTTTTCCCTTCTTCTCCTTTAGGCTCCCACAGAAGGATCTGTCACGACCGGCTAGGACCAGACCAGGGCTTGCTTTTCTTTCTCCCTGTCTGGAGAAGCAGTGTCTCTTTTCATCTTATTTCCCATCCTGGCTCCCTACCTTTCTCTTATTCACACCCCACTTTCCCCAAAAACCCACAACCTCTGAGGATAAAAGGGCAAAGTTTGTTAAGGGTCACTCCCAAGAAAATGGATAACCTATGGTAGCGTGTTCTTAAAATAAAATGGAAGGAAACACTCTGAGGAGACTATGCCTATATAAAAATACAGTAAAATCTTCACTAGGATAACAAACAAGGGAAAAGGTATTGAGTAGTCAGAAATGTTCAAAACAAAATTATTCTTTTAACACAGGTAATTAACTAGATTCTTTAAACACCTCAGTGTTTCTCCAACAGAGCATACACACACATATACCTTTGGCCCTCACAGCTCAAAGGACTGTTTCCCCTTAGGATTCCACTCTCTGATCCCTCTCAGAAGTGGTTTTGGGTTTCTTCTCTGCCCACACCAGGCCACTAAGAAGAATAACCCTCTATTCAATCAACCCCCGCTTTGGTTGATTGAACACTGATTTAGAGTTTACTCGATGACTCTCACTGAAGGAATGAATCTTCAGACTCAGGCTCTCAGCATAAAGGTGCTATCTGATTACTCTCCCACACAGCCCCTCCTTCTGTCTAGGGGTGGGTTCTTTAGTTTAAGAGCCAGTCAAAGAAGATTTCCCTTTTTACTATCTCCCTTTCACAGGGTCCGTTGCCTGGATCCACTGAAACAAGAGGAGGAGAACCTTGGAGCTATATAGAGTGAATCACTGGACATGCAGAGTTTTCAGATGTGCACAATGTTTGTGGGCTCAGTGAACCCCCTAAATATATAAATATTTCCAGACCTTGGAAATTTACTTTAAAAAAAGAATTAACTTCCATTGTTTGTTGCAATATTTAAAGTTATTGCCTCAATGCACTGTTAAAAAGTGGGCATGGTGGAAGCAACATGGGCATGGTGGAAGCAACAGCATAAGGTGAGCTTGTGTCTGTTGAGTTAAACCTCTCCAGCCCCGGAGAGTTTGTTGGGTTAATTCTGTTGTGTCTGTAGGTGTCGGGTAGCCCTCCATATTTTTGTAATGGGATATGTAGTAGGAGTTAAGTAGCAGCTTGCTTGTAACAAGTTGTGAGAACCAGAGACCATTAGATAAACAAAAGCTAGGAATGCACTGATAAGCATAGCCAGGTTGCACCAAGACTTCAAGGTCTCTTGCGGAGGGGAAGATGTACTCTTTGTATTTTATGTTTTGAATCTTGCTAATTGCCTCCAGTGCACTCACTGAAGTCCTATACAATGTATCATGCTCCTAATAAATAGTGTTTAAGCACTGTTCTATTTGTGTGTGTGAATTCAGTTCATGACAGTAGGTGTAAGGCTACTCGTTTGTGTGAGTTGGGAGGAGGCTTGCTCATGTACTCATTAGTGCTCCATTGTTGTGTTGTGTTTTGGTGAGCTTGTGCCTGTTGGGTAAAGGCTGATTATGTGAGTGGGAAGGAGGATTGTTTGTACGCTTGTTAGTGCTCTATTGTTCTGTTCTTCATAGGCCCAGAGGAAGTAAGTCAGAGACTTGGTTGGGGGACGAGCTAGCAGCGACTGACTCTCTACGCAACTGCAGCCCAAGTCTCTGGAGCTCAGCAAACAGAAGTTTGGCTAACAGGCAAGGCCAACAAGCATTTCATGGGGGTATTTTGCAGGAAGCATACTGGAGGGGGCAAAGGTCTGTTTTAGTGCCTCCTTAAGACTACTGAATAGGGATGGTAAGGAAGCTGCTGCAGTCACTTACAGCAGCTGTGTTTGTGCTTTTCTCAAAAGATGTGTGTAGCTACACCTGCATTAAGTGCAAGTTGATGCCCTGTTGGAAGAGAAGGTCCAGCAATTTGAGGCCCCATGTATCTATACTTCAGTATATTAGGGAGCATGTCTTTTTTTTTTGGACAGAGCAAAGCAGACTAACCTGGATGGAGAACACACAGGGATTTCTCTGAGGAGCAGGTCTCTTCCCAAACACAGGAGATGGATATTTGGAGGAATATGACACTTAGAAGTAGAAAGACAGCTTCTGGCTTGGATACAGTTCTATGATTCTATATGGCATCATGTGGCAGGGCTCCTTAGTGAGTCCTGCTGAGGAGACATTGTATTCGATGTGACTGATGCTGGTTTGAGATTTAGAAACTGGCAAGAATTGTGTTCTGGGTACAGGAGGCTCAGAGCTGCTCTTATAATCCAAAATTCCCAGTCCAGGCACCTAGGGGACCCCATTAAGGTGTTCCTGGAAATGCAGAGGACTTGGAGGGGGGAATCAGGCAGGCATTGTGCCCAGCCATGCGGTAGTCACTGTTTATGGGCATAATGCCATCCAGCTGCCTTCTTAACTCCCTGAGCAAATAATTTGGCAATTAAGGAGGCTCACCAGCTGTTTTGGGATGATTTACTTCAATATCTCTACCTTTGCAAACTCATTGTGAGTTCTACAGTTTTTTTTTCTTTCCTGATATGACAAATACAGTCCAGTGCAGAAGATAAAGAGGCAGTTCTGAAAATTTTTCTTTGAAGTGTACTGGTTGGAATACAGCTAAAACATTTGTTTGAGCTGCTTAATTTGTTCTAAGACATTATTAAGACTTTAATTTTGAGAATAAGCAGACTGTGAGGAACAGTCAGCTTACCTTATCAGTGAGTTAAAGCTCAAGGTCACTGCCATGTTTCAGACAGGAAGAGAAGACTAATTGAACTTTGAATGACCATGCTTCCAGGCAGCAGATAGTCAAGAGCTGGCTAGAGGGAATGGGAGATTGAACTGCACCAAGTGGTGGAGTGGTATAATTACAGCTAGAATTGTTCTATTCAATTGAAAGAGATGTCAAATGTCAAAATGACTACAACTAGCTAACACAGCTAGCAGATCAAAGAACAACATGTGTGCACCAGCGTAGAGAGGGAGATTCAAATAAGACAATTTTGGAAGAAATTAAAAGACTGAGAGATCACATGAATCAGGTGAAGATGTAATTTAAACAAGAGTTAAGAACAACTTCAGGATATATGAACTTCCTTGGATAAAACTGGAAAGGATATGAGGCAGATGAAGGAAAAAGTGGGCTTGTTAGAAGAAAGAACACAGAAATTGGAAGGTGTCACAGAAGTTGTCAATGGAACAACAGCAGGCTGTGGACTCAGTTACATTGTTGGATCTGAAAGAAAGAGAAAGATGTCTTCGTATGAGGGGGATATCTGAGAATCAAGACATCTACAGAACGAAGATATCTACACAAGAGTTGCAGAAGTGCTGGTAGATTTCTTAGAAGGATTTCCCCTTTGTGAATTGGATAAAGTATATCCTTTGGATTCTGCAATAGCTACACAGAAATCTACCAAGGGATGTGATTGTTTATTTTATGAGGGGTGGAGAAAGAATGCAGTTCTTCAACAACACTGTCTGAACAAGCTTCAATTATCTAATGGGGAAAAGCTAGCATTCTTCAGAGTTATACTCATCAGAATTTTGAGAAGGAAATGAGACTATACCTTCTTGACCAACAAGTGAAAGCAATATGGAATTCCTTTTAGATGGCAGAATTTAGAAGGCTTAGTTCTGTGGTACAAAGGAAGTTTAATCTTAATCTGATTTCAAAGGTAAGAGAATTTTTGGAGAAGTATGACAAAGATCTTGAAGGGGCAAACCCCAAAGAAAGAAAGAAAGAAAGAAAGAAAGAAAGAAAGAAAGACACTGAAACAAAGTTCGAATGAAGAAAGCAATGGAGAAGATGACAGGCCAACCAAGTGTAGATATGGAATGTGGAGAGGAGGAGGCCTAAAAATGGCCTTAAAATTTCTCTCTTGGAATTTAAAAGGGGCCAACTTTGCTGGAAAGAGGAGGAAAGTTTTCTATTATTTGAAAAAACAGATTACATTTGATTTGCCTTCAAATAAGGAAAACAAAAACAAAAAAACTTGACAAATCCTAACTTGAGTGAGGAATACAGTTCATGTTATGACATTAAGAAAAGAGATATGGTGATCTATGAATGTCAGAGTTCAATTCCCTGCCCATGCCTTTCTGCCAACAAGGGAAGGAAGGCAATAGTATTTGCCCAAGAGGAGGAGCCGGTGGGGGGTGTCCAATGCAAACAATCATCTAGAAATGCTGAGCCGAGCTAAAGTCAAGGTCAGATCCAAAAGGTCCAGAATGCCAAAGGCCAGTCCAAAGGGGTCAAGAGAGCCAGAATACAAGGGTTGTGGGAGTTTGAGTAGCAATTTGCTACAAGCAAACAACAAGCCATGCCAACAGACTTATATAGCTGATGAAAACAGGTGTCACTCATCATTGTTCTGTTTACCCAATCTTGCCAAAACGGCGTCCCTCTGAGATACTAATTTCTGCCTTCTCTGTGGGGGCCGGGGGACAAAGGTGGATCTAATTCCTTTAAATCATTGCCAGTCCCTTTTCCCACTGGCACCAGTTGCAACAACTCTGTCTCAGCTTGTCTTTCAGCTGATGGAGGTGTTTCCAAGATAGTTTGGACTATCACTGGTTCTGTTTCTGGCACAATCAGTTGTTTATTGACTTCTGAGCTGTCATCTATCGCAATACAGATGCTAAATTGAAACCAGAAAAGATTCTGGAAGATGTGAGTGAATGTTCTCTGATTAGAGATACAAATTCATGGACAAAAAAATTTAGTCTTTAGGGGTTTATGCTCCCACAGAGAACAAAGCCTTCTTCTTCGAAAAACTTTTGGAAGAAGTTTTGAACTTTCTTATAGTCGGTGGATTCTTAGAGGTGATTGGAATGGTGTACTTAATCCTAAAATAGATAGACTGGCAGAAAAAAGGCACAATTTGGAAGTTGTGGACACTTAGATATTGAGAATTTACATTCTTTTCAGAAATACCCAGATCCTTTTCAAGGATTGATATGTTTTTAATGTCAATCATTGGCCAACTCTAAAAAGATATGGAGATACTATCAACATTTCTATCAGATCACAATCCAGTGCTGTTACCTCTTAAAAAGAAAAAGACTCAGTGGATTTGGAGATTGAATGCAGCTTTACTTAAAAATGAAATTGTATTGAATAAAGCTAAATATTTTTTTTAAAATTATTTTGAGGATAACACGAATAAGGGTACAGATATCAGAACAGTACAGGATGCAAGTAAGGCAGTTATGAGATGGTTCTTTAAACAATAAAATGCTGAACTTAAGAAGATTCAAACTTAACAGAAGAATCAAACTATTTTGGATGAATTAGGACAAAAGATAATGAACTTAAAAACAATCCATCCAAATCATTCATTTCGAAAGAGAAAAAGATCTTCCAGAAAGAATTATCGATGAACATGATCTTCAACATAGAGAAGGTGAGATTTACTAAGTAAAAATATTTTGAATGAGCAAATAATTCAGGAAAGTGGCTTGCTTATAAATTGAGAAAAGAGAGAGAGAGAAAACTGGAAAACCCACAACAACTTAAAGGGAAAATAATTTTAAAGATTAAAGATGAAAAGACATTGACACTTGTCAATGATAAGATGAAGAGGATTTTTTTTAAAAATAAATTCTTCTCTACTTTTTATTGAAAAGAAGATATATCTTAAAAAGTTCAGGAATGTCTGGATTTACAGAATGTACCTTCAATTTTGGAAAATCAGAGATGGTGGGGAAAGTGAAAGGTGGGAAAGGCTCTAGGACTAGATGGTCTTCTGGCAATTTATCATGAAGTTTAGAAGATCAATTGTACTTGCCATATCAACAACTTCTGAACCTAATTACTATTACAGGTAAATTATCAGATAGTTGGTGTCAAGCAAATATTAAATTGATTGCAAAGGAAGAACAAGATGTGACAGATCCTAAGAATTACAGACCCACTTGAATAATGATTATAAGATTTTACATCAATCTTTGCCGAAAAGATGAAGAAGATATTACAGATTATAATACATGAAGACCCATGTGGATTTCTGCCAAAGAGACTTATGAGTAGGGATGGGCCAACTGAATCCTCAAATCCTTGAGTCCTCGAATCCTGGGGTAAGGATTCGAGATTCCCGAATCCAAACACCTGTGCCAAAATAGGCAAACCGAATCTTTCGAATCCATCAACTAAATAGATTGTTGGAGACCAGGATGCCAGAAAACCTGGGAGACTATACATACAAGGGAAGATACTAAGTAGATGAGGTTTTCCCTTGGAGTAATAATGACCTTTGCTAACAATTTCATAAATTATATCTGGGCTTGTATTCTAAGATATTTAAACTGAACATTTCATATTTAAGTTCAGTACTTAAGCTACAGTACTCAGTACAGTACTCAAGCTACAGGCTTGAGATTTCAAGGACAGCTGAAACATTACTTTGCATAGCAACCTTGCAAACCTCTTTCAGACACAATTCTGGGGTTTGGAGTTTTACAAGGTGTCACAGCCTTCTCTGACAAAGTGTACTGGTGCATGATCAAACTACAAACCCCAGGATGCCAGAAGGAGCTATGCAAAGAAAAGCCAGTTTTGATCTGGATTATCTCTCTACTGTAGTATGTGGCCCTGTTTACACAGGCAGGAAAATGTGGGATTAATCCACATTTTCCTGCCTGTGTAGAAAGGGCCTTCATGTCATTTTCAATCTGGGGAGATCCTGAGGCAAAACTATGACAATTGTCTTGGCCATATTTCTTCAGAGGGAAATTTGCCTTTGCCTAGGCTTTTGCTAAGGCTGAGAGAGTGTGTCTTGCCCCAGATTATCCTTCTTTCCCTTGATTTTTAAACTCTTTTTTAAAAAAGGATTTGAAAGATTCTAGATTTGTGAGATTCATGGATTCCCAGAACCTTCCAGGGATTCAGATTTGGATTTGGAAAATTCTGGATTCGTCCCATCTCTATTTATGAGAGATAATACAAATGTGTAACAGATATTATGGAATAGCTTGATTGTCATAATGAGAAGCAAGCAGCCCTACTATTTTTGGTTGCAGAGATGGCCTTTGATAATGTCAATTAGACATTTATGATAAAGACTCTGAAGAAAATGAACCTTGGCTGTAATTTCATTCAGTGGATTGGGGCAATATCTTCTTTTCAAAATGCCATGATCTTGATAAATGGTAATATAAATGTTAAGTTATGATATACAAAAGGGGACTAGACAAGGTTGTCCTCTCTCGCTGTCACTTTTTATTTTGATCTTGGAAGTTTTGAATAGAGCTGTTTGACAAGAAAAGATAAATAGTGTGACCATAAAAAAAAAACCCTCAAATTTTTAAGCTAAGGACATTTGCTGATGATTTAGTGGGTTTTTGTTTTTTTTACAATACCTATTAGAATCTTCAGATACACTACTTAAGATATTGAAAGATTTTGGCTGTTTGGCAGGATTTAAAATAAAGATAAGATAGTCATGTTGACTAAAAACATGACAAAAGAAGATCAAAGATATTTGATGGATACAACAGGATTTAAGATTGTTTTAAAAGTGAAATATGTACATGTGATTTTTGGTAAGCAGAGTTCTAAACTGTTTCAGAATAATTATGTTAGAATTTGGAATGAGATCAAACAAGATTTACAAATAGGGTCCAAGCTGAAACTTTCCATACTAGGTAACATTTCAACTATAAAGATGTATTCACCAAACACATTATTTCTATTTCGGACAATTCCAGTTCTGGAAAATGAGGTGCCATTCAAGCAATGGCATAGAGATACAGCCAATTTTATTTGGCAAGAGAAAAAGCTGAGAGTGAGACTCAAGATTCTTCATGGTGTAAAAGATAAAGGAGAACTTGTTTTTCCAAACCTAAAGGTGTATTTTTTTTCCTCATCATGTTTGTTTTTTCTCATCATATTTGCTTTGGTAAAAAGATTGGTGTACTCTAAAAAGAGATAGGCTTTTACAATTAGAAGGATTTGCTTTGAGGTTTGGCCTGGATGCGTATCTATGTTATGATAAACTCAAAGCTAATGTTGATTTTAATAATCATTATGTTAGGCATGCTTTATTAAGAGTATGGAATAAATATAATGTCCTAAAATGCCATAATGGGTTTCTCCACATGAAGCTTTGTTTAAGAGAGAAATAACCTTTAAAGATAATTGATTAACTTATAAATATCTTTTAATGATGGAAAGTGAGCAATTCAAAATGAAATCAAATGAGGAACTCATCCAAGAAGGTTATGATGTGTGTTGTTTTTAACACAGACAGTTAACAGTATAAAATGGATAAAAATGTGTATGAAAAGCAATTATATGCTGATGAGGATGTTTAATTGCCAAAATGTGAAAGTTTATTGTTGAAAGTTGAAACAGAAGATGAACAAGTGAAAACGTGTATTAGGATTAAATGGGCACAAGATGTGGGGCGTCATATCAAGATGGAACAATGTGAAAGGATGTGGGTAACAAAAACCTGAAGTGTACTCTGAGTTATGATCTTAAAGAAAATTTTTACAGATGATGTATAGGTTGTATTTAATGCCAGAAATATTGTCTAAAATGTATAAAGGTTCCTCAAATGTCTGTTGGAAATGTGATTAAAAAAGAAGGGACTTTTTTTTACCACATGTGGTAGACCTATAAGAAAGCCAAGAAGTTTTGGGTGATGATACATAGATGGATGGAAGACAAAATTGAACTTTTTAAATTAGGTCTGATTAATGAACAGGCTGATAAGAAGTTGGGAAGAATCTTTCACTACATGATCATGGCAGCGAGAGTGCTATATGCAAAGAAATGGAAAAGTGTAGCCATTCCTTTACATGAAGACTGGCTGTTAAAGATGTTGGATTTGGCAGAAATTGATAAATTAATTATTTTAATTAGGAAGAATCTTTGGTTAAATTTAAAAATGATTGGGATAAATTGATTGTATATGTAAGAGACTGTTTAGGGGAGTCAGTTATTGGTTTTGAAGTTTAAGCTTATAGTTATTAAATACTAGGCAATGGTGTGATAATGCTAGACGCAGTAAAAATATATCTTGTAGATTATCTTAGAACCAAAAACTGGTGAGCAATAAGTCATTTATATGTCATTTTTGGCCCCTTTTTAATTTAGTTGTAGCTTAGTTTAATTTACTATTAGGTTAAATGTTAAGAGTTTTTTGTCTGTTTACTTACTGTTTGTCTCTGTAATCCTCCATGTGTTGTTTTAAATATTAAATACATGTTAATAAAAATATTTTTTAAAAAGTAGGAGGACCAGCTTGTTCTGTAAGTTTGGAGTTCTGTAAGTTTGGAGCTATAGAATTGATTCAAAGCTTCTTCCTTACCAATGATGACAAGGAAGAGAAAGGCAATCAACAGTGTTAGTCCTCAGAGAATGAGCAGGGGACCTTAGAAGATTCAGCACATTGTACAAGAAATGGAAAAGGGGGGAAAATTACCAAAGAGGAATTCAAACAAATAGCTAGTTCATGTAGGGAGAAAGTCAGAAAAGCTAAAGTGTGGAACAAGTCTAGTCTTGCTAGAGAAGTCAAAAACAATAAAAAGATCTTTTTTGTTTATGGTCCGTACCAAAAGGAAGAACAAGGAAATGGCAGGGCCACTACGTAGAGAGGATGGTGAAATGCTGACAGGTGACAGAGAAAAAGCAGAATTACTCAGCACCTTCTTTGCCTTGGTCTTCTACCAAAAGGAAAACAGTGCTTAACCTGAGGAAAATGGAGCAGATGATGCAGGGGAAATGCAGGACAGAAAGAGATAAAGAGATAGTACAGGAATACCTGACTACTCTAAATGAATTCAAGTCTCCAGGACCAGGTATATTACATCCAAGGCTATTAATAGAACTGGCAGAAGTAATCAGAGAACCACTGGCAATAATCTTTGAAAATTCTTGGATAACAGTTGAAGTCCCAACATACTGGAGACAGGTAAATGCTGTTACCATCTTCAAACGGGGGGAGAGGGACTCAAACAATTATTGCCCAAACAGCCTGACAGCAATACCAGGAAAGATTTTAGAGCAGATCGTTAGAAATTCTGTAAGTATGTAGAAAAGAATGCCATACTCACTAAAATTCAGCACGGATTTCTCCAAAACAAGGCATGTGAGATTAATCTTATTCCTTTTTTTGATAGAGTCACAAGCTTGATAGATGAAAGGAAGCTGTGGAGGTAGCCTTTCTCCCAGAGTGGGACTCAAGATGACTTCCAACATCTAAACAGTGACTTGTCAGATAATGGGGCATTAAAAGCTGTGGGGCTTCCTGTAAGGTCTTTGACAAGGTCCCCCATGATATTCTTGCAAGCCAGCTAGTAAAATCTGAGCTATACAATCCTCCTGTTAGATGGATTTATAATTGGTTGAGTGACCAAGCCCAAAGGGTGCTCACCAGTGACTCTTCATCTTGGAAAGAAGTGACTAGTGGGGTGCCACACCATTCTGTTTTGAGCCCAGTGCTGTTCAACATCTTTATCAGTGATTTGGATGAGAGAATGTCAAATTTGCAGATGACACCAAATTAGAAGGGGTAGCTAATACCACAGAGGACGGGATCAGAATTCAAAATGACCTTGACAGAGAGCAGGGCCAAAACTAGAAAATGAATTTCAACAAGTAAAAATGTAAGATACTATACTTGGATGGAAAAAAAATGATGTGCATAGATTGGCGACACTTGGCTTGACTCCAGTACGTGTGAAAGGGATCTAGAAATCTTAGTAGACTACAAGGTGAATGTGAGTCAAGAGTGTGATGTGGCAGCTAAAAAAGCCAAAGTGATTCTAGGCTGCAATGTGATTCTAGTGTCTGGGTCAAGAGAAGTAACGGTACCACTCTATTCTGCTTTGGTCAGACATCACCTGGAATACTGTGTGATCTGGGCACCACAGTTCAGGGAGGATATTGACAAGGTGGAATGTGTCCAGAGGAGGGCAACCAAAATGATAAAAGGCTGGAAACCATGCCCTGTGAGAAGCAGCTTAGGGAGCTGGGTATGTTCTGCTTGGGGAAGAGAAAGTTAAGAGATGACATGACAGCCATGTTTAAATATTTTAAAAGATGTCATATGGAAGATGGAGCAAGTTTGTTTTCTGCTTCTCCAAAGACGCCATCAAGCAGTGGTTTCAAAGTACAGGAAAAGAGATCCCACCTAAACATTAGGAAGAACTTCCTGATGGTAAGAGCAGTTCAACAGTGGAATATGCTGCCTCAGAGTGTGGTGGAGTTTCCTTCTCTGGAGGTTTTTAAACAGAGGCTGGATGGCCTTCTGTTGAGAGTGCTTTGGTTGTGCATGGCAGAGGTTTGAACTCGATAGACTTTGTGGTCCCTTCCAGCTCTATGATTCTATAATGCTTCTTTTGTTACCCTTCAGACGTCTTAGGATGCTGCTCTGAATAATGCTGCTCAAAAGGCCACTAAAAATGCTCTCTGAAAGTGACTAGAAAATTACATTCTTTCCTCATCCCCTAAATAATGTTATTCCTTCTCTTGATGTTGCTTCTGGATTGTTACATTGTTATACCCTCATTACCAACTAATGCTATCTGTAATGTGTTTCTCCTTTTTTAACTCACTGCTTCCAAACCCTGAAGGTTTCTAGTTCAGAGCAACCATCATTTGTGGTCTCCTGCAGAATTTGGACATAGTTTATTATAAGTAATATCTTTCCTTATTTTAGTACTGTAGATAATAAATATATAGTATACCCTTATTGTAAGTGATACTATTTGGAGTAATGAATGCTTCATTGTGATATTACATTGCAAAAGTAACAGAAAAAGTAGGAAAGTTGGCACACACTATTGGCATGTCTTGTAACATTTTCTAGGAAGGAAGAGGATGTTCTAGGATGCAGGAAGAGAATGTTAAGGAAATTACAGAGATATGTTGCCTTGAATTTTTAAGTTCTTTGATCCAGTTTTTAAAAAAGAAGCAGCAGCAATTGGAAAAGTAATGACAGTGCAGCAAGTAATACATAAGTTTTTTTAAAAATCATTATAAAGAGAGTAGTGGTAATGGGTTATCTTTCAAACACTTTAACAAGTAAAGGAACAAATCACTTCTGAAAAGTAACTTTCCAAGCTCTTCTCTCATTCTTTGCAACCTTCACTATCCTAGAAGTCCAGTCAGATTCTCTGAACAGCTAAGACACAAACTATCCTGAATATGTACCCTAATTTCAGAATCAGATCACATCTAGTCCAACAGCCTTTGCATAAAACCCAGCGTGAGAAAGTCTACTAGAAACTGACTCATTGATCAACAGCTAACTGGCTGTCCTCCCCTACTATAGCATAAAACTTCATACAGATATAAAAGGTACAGTGTCTATTTCTCTTGTGATAAACATGTCCAGATATACACTAAATAAAGGACTTCTTGAAATCCTATTCATTTTAATATGATCTAGAATTCTGCATGTGAAATTTTGTAAATGTTTGTTAAGAAAATACCCATCTTTCTGAGTGGTTGTTTTTTCAATTCTTTTGTCCAAGGACTTCCTTATATATGCTTCCTTATATATGCAAAGTCTATGTCTGATTGTACACTTCTGTCCTTGGACATCTACCAAGGTGCAGCTGTTTATACCAACTGAAGCTTGAGAAGATAAGGACCTCACCATCCGCACCAGTTTCCCAGGATTGTACCATCCCCTTCCCAGTAATTAACAATGCTTGCTAGAAGTGTGTGAAGTTTAACTCTGTAGCTTCTCCGGCATGGGTAGAGGTGAAACATACCAGCTACCTCCTCCTTATGATAGTCTTCCAGCTGTTTCCCATACACAGTTTTTAAAAGTTGAAGGTTTATTTATTTCTATAAATAAGGATAATGTAAAGTCCTTTTGTTTTACTACTTTTACCCTCAATTTCTTCAAAGACATCAAAAACTCTTCAAACACAAGTTAAGAACAATAAGTCACGGTAAAGTAAGGTTCTCTGACTGTATTATTATTATTATTATTATTATTATTATTATTATTATTATTATTATTATTATCCACAAATGTGGCTACTTCACAAAGTATTTGCAAGTGTTTAATGATTGCCTTATTTAGTTAACTAAATATATGTGGATGTATACCTAGTTTAACTTGTTTATTTTCAAATTAGTAACTATTATTCCCATCAATGCATGGTCCTCATTCTCTGGACTGAAGGTAGAATCCTACTGGTGCAATTCTGCTAGTGTGATTTCCATTAACCAGGCATAGTGCACTTTTACCTGGGTTACAGTGTGCTATAAAGAAAGGAAAAGCAGATGCACGAGTAGTTTTTCAAGCTTCTATTTCCAGAGTGCTTTTAGCTCCCAGCCACCCTTCCTGCAAAGACAATACTGAAGAAATAGGCTGCTTAGAGCTAATAGCCTTCTTCTGTAGATGAGGACCATGAAGAATCTAATTTCCATTTTACACAATGCTGCATCCATGGTTGTTTTACTTCTGCTGCCACTGCAACTTACACTGGTATGCTGCCGTAAGTGTACAACTGGATCTTGGTCTTGATTTCCACAGTTATGGAGCACATACTTAGTGCACCTGAGCATCAATAGCCTTCCTCTTATCTTACAATCCTTGGTACAAAGGCAGTGTAAGCAGTTCAAATATGGCCTCAAATGCTAGAAGAGCCTCTGTTCAGTGTACCTAGTTCTGTCTAGTTCTGTATCTGATTTCTAACTTCCAATTCCTTCTGGTAGGACTTGGATCCATCTCTAAAATCTTGCGCCAGATAGTAGCTTCATATTTTGCATATGGTACATATTTCCTCAGAGTATTCCTGCATTGTAGTAAATAGTAGATCTCTACCTCTTCTTTATCTTCTTTCAGATACTTGGCTGGTATTGTAGAATAACCAGTAACTTAGACATTCCTACAGATAATTTGTGAGTACTGAAGTTGTCCATAGATTTTCCATGAGCTCTGAAGACAGATTCCACTTTGCCCCAACTCAGAAATGTCTTCTCTGTGTCTTAATTGCTTTTCAAGATTTATAGTTAGGTCCACTATTGTCCATAAGTGTTTTCATAGAATCTGTATAAGTGCCATTCAGTCACCTGTTGACTTATGGCAACCTGATGAATTTCATGGGGTTTTCTTAGGCAAGGAGTACTCAGAGATGGTTTTGCCAGTCCCTTCCTCTGCATTCAACCTACAGCACCTGGTATTCGTTTGAAGTTTCCCATCCAGGTACTAACCAATACTACTTAACTTCTACAATCTGGTGTCTTAAGGGCATTTAGTCTCTCTTTTCACAGTCGAAGGGAGAAGTAAATGTTTATGAGTTTTGTTTTGGCCATGTTTTACAGCATAAGCTATGGGAAAGCACATGTGCAGGCCTATATCGATGTCTGTTTTTTTCTGGCCCTATATTGCATCATTTTACCATTTATCATTTATCGTGTTCACCCAAACACAACTCCTTCTTTATGTCTCATGCATTTTGCACCCCTCATTTCAAGCAGGTACTTTCAAGAGCAGTTCTCTTCACTGTGCAACTTTACACCACCTTTTGTCCACTGACAGTTTCCAGACTCCCTTCTCTTCCTCTCCTTTTGATAGGGAAGAGAGAAACTTGAGGCCATAGTTCAGTGGTAGAAGAAGGGTGATAGGCAGAAGCAGCAAAATGTACAAACTATAAATGAAAGTGATCTCCAGAGTAGCCCATGCAAAGTTGGCTGTAGACCCCAGAATGATGTCATAATGTTCTTCCAGAAATGTCTATCTTTCGTGTGCTTCCCAATCTACCAGACAAATTATGAGCACCCATCACCAGGAGGGGAGAAACTAGGCTCTAGTGGTGAGTTTGGCCTCCTGAATGCAATGCATGTTTATGGGCCGGTACCACTTCATTCTCCCCACATAGTGAACACTGGTTATTGGAAAACAGCTGACTAAACTATTGCATGCCACTTCTGTGTTTCTTGCATTTCCTGGCCAGCTGTAGGACGTCTCCCACTGAACAACAGTATTCAGAAAAACAACTGCTTAAAGGATCCAGTATCGTCAACAACTTAATTGCAGTGGTCACCCATACAGCTGAAACACCCCATGCTGAGGATGGCAGAGTATGAAATATCTGCCAGTGATCATAGTAGGATATTCTCAAACACCAGGAGGGGGATGGGATTAAGGAATTAAAACTGGCACCATACCAACAGGCCACACATAAGGGAATTAGTGACTCATAAGAATTAGAAAGAGAGGAGATTTCTTTCCATTCTTCATTTTAACACCAGCAGTGGTAGTGGAGGGTGACTAGCAGAGCTGTGTATAAGAGAAGGAGTGGGAATAGCAGAGAAACTATTTTTAGCAGAGAACTAAATGAGGAGGACACAAAATGAATGAACTGCAGAAGTGGGAATCCCGACACCATACAGAAGGGGAGATGGGGTAAAGAGGAGGAATTCTTCTACCATGCCATCACTGTCACCATTGAAGAGAGTGGTCCTATTAAACCAGAAGATTATATGATCACTGTGCACACCATCATTTCATTTTAATATGAGAAAACTCAGATTGTCATGAGGAATTGTGGGGGGGCAAGAAAGGCAAAAAATATCTCTCAAAATTACACTCTTTAGAGTGTAATGAATCGCTGCATGTTTGTCCCATGTCTTAATTAACTGATTGCACTGGCATTTTTACATGTATGTGGTGAAGATTTCCCATTCTGGATTGCCTGATGTGGTCAAGAAAGAAGCTACTGATGTAATAAAAAACAAAGAAGAGTTCTTTCGGAAGCATGGTATGACCATGGTTGGTTTCTTGTCATATAATATTGCTCATCAAGAGCCAGAGTGGTATCGTGGGTTGAGCATCGGACTATGATTCTGGTCAGCAGAATTCAAACCCTGGTCCACCATAGAAACTCACTGAGTAACCTTGGGCAACTCACACTTTCTTAGCCTCAGAGGAAGGTAAGGCCCCTCTGAACAAATCTTGCCAAGAAAACCCCATGATAGATTCACCTTAGGCTCTCTGTAAGTTGGAAACAATTTGAAGGCACATAACAACAATATTGCTCCTAAAATATGTGAAGATATCTGAGCAATTAGGGTGATTGTAAAATGTGGGGGGAGAACCATCGCCCGTCAGTGCCGGGTGCGAAAGGCACACCCAAGCCTCGCACTCAAGGCCTGCCCAGCCTGACACCTCTTTGTGTTCAGAACTGAACAGCCAGGGAGATCTCTGAATCAAGCCAGGGCCAGGACAAAGGGGTCTGCCTCAGTTCTCCCTCTCTGAGAATGCAGTCCCTTCCTCACTCTTGCCCCCCCCGGCTTCTTCCTTTCAGGACTCTCCCCCTTTACTGCCTTCCCTAAATCTACCCTTCTCCCAGATGTAAGGATCAGCAGTGATTTATATTTTCCAAGACTGTGGTACTGTTGGCACGAAGGTCAAGATGATATTATTGGTAGTGTGTATATTCCAGGATTCAAAATAAGATTCTGGGAGATTGTTATATGGAACACAGAACTTCAAACGTTTATTGTAACTCTGTTGCTTAAATTTGTTTTGTATCTCAGTGTTTACAAACAGCACACCTTTCTTCTCTCTTTCTCTCTCTCTCTCCCTCTCAATTGATTCACTATCTTTCGTACACCCAATTTCTCAGTTCTCTCTCCCACAGAGCTCTTCAGTTCTCCAACCTCTCCCCAAACACACCACAAATCAACCTCCTCTTCAAACACCCACCAGACAGTTAAAATCCGTTATTTTCCTCCTTCCACCAGCCCCTCCCCTGGGCTATCCAAGGTTCCATTTCAGCAGCCAATCAGCTTAAACACTCTCAGTTGCCAAGGAGGCTCTGTTGTCAAGACCCCCTCCCATCAGGTTCGTCACAATGACATAATCAGTTATTAATTTCAACAAGTAAAGTTCATTCCTCAAGTTCTGATATTTCAGGAACTACTTCTTGAAGTGTTACTTTGTTTGGCACAGTGGGTAACCACCCCATTCCATGTTCAACTAAGATAAATTGAGTGAAGCCTTGCAGCTCTGATGCTGTAGGTTGATATGCATGTGGTATGTATAAATAGAGCACATGAGATACGGTATATAAAAAGAGAAAAGGGACTGGTTGACACCTCTAAAGGCACCGGCTGGCAAGAGAGATTGTCCACATCAAGGCAGATTTCCTGGGCCCATGATTTTGAGTGTTTTGAACATTGGACTATGACTCTGCAAACCTGGGTTTGAGTCTCTGCTCAGCCGTGGAAACCCACTGGGTGACCTTGGGCATGTCACACATTCTCAGCCTCAAAAAACCCCCTGATAGGTTCACTTTAAGATCACTATAGGCACACAACAACAATATGCTACTGGAAGAGGATATCACAGAAACTTGTGGCAGCAGTGGGGCAACAAGACAGCAAAGAATAAAACACTGGAAGCCAAAGGTCTGTTTTATTTTCTGAAATGCCTGAGCCTCTCTTCTGAAGCCACCTGTTTCAATGTAGATGAGTTAAGATTTTTTCAGATTGCCCCGAAAGAAATTCACAGTCACACACAAAAAAAAAATCAGATTTAACTACATTTGAAACCAATTGAAAGTATACACCAGACCTCTGAGCATCATTGTTGGCTGTCACCTGCTCATTGGTGGATTCACAGATATGCTTGTTTGATGTTCACTGTAATGCTAGGCTCTGCTTTAAATTGGATGGCACAACTATTCTTGGCTCAAGGATCACAAGTTGCTTCTGCTTGTTGGATGACTGTGGTAGTCACTGCCTGAGGGAGGCCAAGGACCCAATTTAGGCTCTGGACAGCAGCAGAAGCTTCTTTTGTCTGATTGTGCTTTTGTTTGAACTAAAATGGGGGGGGGGTCTGCTTTTCCCCCAGTGACACACAGTGACTACGTCTGTCTGATTGCTGTGTCATCACTGAGCTGACAGACATGCTGGAAAACCCCTTAACTGACTCATGGCAGGGCAACAATTCTCCCATCCATTCACTTGATCAACCAGATCCTAGTGCAAGGCTAGCTAAGTGGCACAACTTAAGTGCAGATCTTCTCTTCCTTCCAAGATGAAGCAATTATCCATCCATTTCCTGTTGGAAGCAACCTCTTGTACTCTTTGTACTTATTGCTGAGTGACTGATGGCAACTCAAAGGTGATGCTATTGAGGGGCTTTCTTGGCAGAATTTGTTCAGAGTGGGTTTGCCTTTGCTTTCCTCTGACTCTGAGAGCGTGTGACTTGCCCAAAGTCACCCAGTGAATTTCCATGGCCAAGTTGGGGTTTGAACCCTAATTTTCCAATACCCTAGTCCAACCCTCAAACTACTATACCATCCTGGCTCCTTTATCCCTTCCTTATTTGTAGACCATTCTTATTTTTGGTTCAAATTTCCCTTTGAATTATCAATTCTTGTGAAAGAGGTCTCTTGTTCTTTCTTTTTTGTTGCCATCTTCTATTTCTCTGCACCAGTTGTTATAGTAGTTTTCTTTGTCCCTGTCCATAAATTGTTGAACAGTTGCATGCAGAATTCTGATCCTATTTCTGTCACCTTTTCCTTTTGCTTTTTGTCTACTCTTAACCATTTTAAGAGTTTCATGTGACATCCAGTGGGGATTTTCTTTCTTTTGGCTGCAGATAATATCTTTTTTACATTCTTCCCTCACAATGTTCCTGGTTTTAGTCCAGAGTTCTTCTGGATCCCAGTAAATTAGGCTTAACAGTACAATTTTTTTTTTTTTTTTTTTGCATTAGCTTTAAATTCTAGAGGAATGTTCTTCAGGTTGCATTTTGGCATGATGATTGATTTAGCGTTCTTCTTTAGCTTTACTCTAATTTTTGATATTAGTAATTAATGATCAGTACCACAACTCCTCTTGGTGTTGTTTTTGCAGACAAAAGGGAGCTTCTCCATCTTGTGCTTTATTTAGGTAGTTTATTTAATTTCTGTATTGGCAATCAGACAAGATCCATGTATTCAGTTGCTTCTTTGGTTGCCTGAAGAATCATAGAAATCATAGAAATCATAGAAATGTAGAGTTGGAAGAGACCACAAGGGCCATCCAGTCCAACCCCCTGCCATGCAGGAAAACCCTCAAAGCACTCCCGACAAGTGGCCATCCAGCCTCCACTTAAAAACCTCCAAAGAAGGAGACTCCACCACACTCTGTGGCAGCACATTCCACTGTCGGACAGCCCTGACCGTCAGGAAATTCCTCCTGAGGTTCAGGCAGAATCTCCCCTCCTGCAGCTTGCATCCATTGCTCCTTGTCCTGGTCTCAAAAGCAGGAGAAAACAAGCCCACTCCCTCCTCGACATGACATCCCTTCATCTGCAAATTTGATCAGCGTGCCCTCTATTCCTTCATCCAAGTCATTAATGAAGATATTGAACAGCACCGGGCCCAGGACAGAACCCTGTGGCACCCCGCTAGTCACTTCTCTCCAGGATGAGAATCTGCCATTGGAGACCACCCTTTGGGTACGGTCAGTCAACTAGTTACAAATCCACCTGACAGTAGCCCTGTCCGGTCCACATCTTACTAGCTTCTTTGCAAGAATGTCATGGGGAACTTTGTCAAAGGCCTTACTGAAATCAAGATACACTATGTCCACAGCATTCCCTTCATCTATCAAGCAAGTAACTCTATCATAAAAAGAGAAAAGATTAGTCTGGCATGACCTATTTTTGAGAAATCCATGTTGACTTTTCGTAATTACGGCATTGTTTTCTAAGTAATTAGAAACTGACTGTTTGATGATCCGCTCCAGGATCTTTCCAGGTACTGATGTCAGGCTGACTGGGCGATAATTATTTGGGTCCTCTTTTTTTCCCTTCTTGAAGATGGGGACAACATTTGCCCTCCTCCAGTCTGCCGGAACTTCTCCGGTCCGCCAAGAGTTTTCAAAGATTATAGCAAGAGGTTCCGCAATGACCTCTGCTAGTTCTTTTAAAATCCTAGGATGCAATTCATCTGGCCCTGGAGACTTGAATTCATCCAGTGTGGCCAGGTATTCTTGTACTACCTCTCTATCTATTCTGTGCTGCATTTCCCCCACTTCCTCACCTGCTCCCCAACCGCCAGGTTGAGTGTTTTTATCCTTTTGGGAAAAAACTGAGGCGAAGAAGGTGTTGAGGAGTTCTGCCTTTTCTCTTCCTCCTGTTATTAATTCACCATCTTCCTTGCGCAGTGACCCTATCGTCTCCTTCTTTTTCCTTTTGCTGCGGACGTATTTAAAAAGCCCTTTTTATTGTTTTTAATGTCTCTGGCCAGCCTAAGTTCGTTCTGTGCTTTAGCCTTTCTGACCTTCTCCCTACATCTCCTGGCTACTTGCTTATAATCTTCTTTGGTGATTTCCCCCTTCTTCCATTTCCTGTACATGTTTTTCTTAATACTTAGCTCAGCTGAGAGCTCTTTAGTCAACCATTCCGGTTTGTTCAGATGCCTTCCATTTTTCCTCCTTAATGGCACAGTTTTAGCCTGTGCCTTCAGTACCTCCCTTTTAAAGAACTCCCATGCATCCTGAACTCCTTTCTCATTGACTATTCTTGACCACGGGATTTCAGCCAGCAGCTCCTTCAGTTTACAGAAGTCTGCTTTTTTAAAATCTAAGACGAATACCTGGCTACACTTGTCTTCTCTTCCCCACTGAATGCCAAATTCTAATAGGGCATGGTCACTCTCTCCTAAAGATCCAACCAGTTCAACGTCATTAACAAGGTCTTCCCTGTTGGTCAGGATCAGATCCAGAATATTTGATCCCCTTGTCGCCTCTTCCACCTTCTGGACCATGAAATTGTCTGCAAGACAAGCAAGAAACTTGCTGGACCTTGCCGCCTTTGCAGAGTTTGACTGCCAACATATATCCGGGTAGTTGAAATCTCCCATTATTACTGTATCTCTCCTTTTTGAATGTGCAGTCATTTGGTCTACGAAGGCGCCATCGAGGTCCTCAGTCTGGCTTGGAGGTCTGTAGTAAACCCCCGCTATAATATCCCTATTGTTTCTCGCTCCCTTAATTCTTACCCAGATGCTCTCGACCTGGCTTCCGGTGTTCAAGTCATGGATCTCTTCACAGGTGAAAACATCCTTGATATATAAGGCTACTCCTCCTCCTTTCTTATTTGGTCTATTTCTACAAAATAGGCTATACCCCTCTATTCCTATATTCCAGTCGTGAGACTCATCCCACCAGGTCTCAGTGATGCCTATCAAATCATATTTATTTTGCTGTACTAGGAGTTCAAATTCATCTTGTTTGTTTCCCATACTCCGTGCATTAGTGTAGAGACACTTAAGTCCCCGTGCCCTTCCTGCAAGTCCCATAGCATTGTTTCCACCCCTCCCACGATTGGATGCTATTCCTACTTGGCCAATATCATTTGGGCCTTTTTCCTCTGCACTTGCCGAATCCTTGTCCTGAATAATCTTGTCTCCCTCCCCAGTTGTACTTAGTTTAAAGCCCTCCTAATTCTCCTTGTGAGACTGTTTGCAAAAACGTTCCTGCCAAGTTTCGTGAGGTGCAGCCCATCCCTTGCCAGAAGCCCATGTTCCTGGAATTTCAAGCCATGATCCAAAAAGCCAAATTCTTGGCAGTGGCAAAATGTGCGGAGCCAGCTGTTGACCTCTACTATTGTCCTTTCCCTTCGTGCACCATATCCTTGAACAGGGAGGATTGATGAAATGACCACCTGCGCACCAAGGTCCTTAAGCTTTCTCCCCGTAAGCTCGTAGTCCTTTGTGATGTGGTGAAAGCTGTGCTTCACCGTGTCATTGGTTCCAACGTGAACCAAAACGAGGGGCTTACGGTCAGTGGGCTTGACCAGCCTGGCTAGCCTCTCTGTTACGTAGTTTATCCTGGCCCCAGGAAGACAGCAGGCCTCTCGATTGAGCTTGTCCGGTTTGCAAACTGCCGGTTCGGTTCCTCTGAGCAAGGAGTCCCCAACCACCACTCGCCTCCTCTGAGGCCTGTCCGGGGTTCTTCGACAAGTAGATTCTTCCAGGATTGCCTGGGCATTGTGTTGAGGCCGGGAGTGCTGGTCTTCCCGATGTTGGATGCTGTCCTGTTGGTATTCAAGTTCCAGTTGCCGAAGTTGGATTCCTTCTTGCTGATGTTGTGTTCCCTCCTTCTGGTGTTCCTCATCATTCACAGCACCAAGAATGTTGAAGCGATTCTGTAGTTTGAGAGTCTCTGTTTCCTTCCTGGCCCTTCTACTTCTCCGTGTGACATTCCTCCAAGCATCGCTTTCCTGGGTCACGGAACTGATTTCCTCATCAGGCAGCTCCTCCGCATATCCGGTCTTCAGGAAGGTCCTCTCTGCCCTATCTAAGAAGTCCTCACCTTCCCTAATAAGACGAAGATTAGAAACCTGTGCCTCCAGCTGCCGCACCTTGACCTCTAAGAAGGTGACCAGCTTGCACTTGCTGCAGGTGTACCCGACCACATCTTGTGGCAAGAAAAGGAACATGCCACAAGTGCTACAGGTGACAGCAGCAGCTCCCTCACCTTCCATACTTGATAATACAGAGAATAGAAAAAGAAAACAAAAACAAAAACTGGGCCTCCTTTCTTAATTTGAGCTGTATAAGCTATGTCTGCTCAGCTAACTACCAAGCTCAGTTGAACTCTTCCTAAATTTGTTCAGTCGCTATAAGGATCGGTTGTTCCTAAACTTGAATGGTTGAACTTGAAGGATTGAAGTAGATGAATGATTAACTAGCTTGATTAACTCTCCCTAGTTTGATTGACAGTTAACTGACTAACTAACAAACAATTAGCTGACAATAGGCTGTGAGCTCAGGGAGAGCACACGGCCAGCACAAGCAAAAAACAAAAACAAAAAAAAAACAACACAGAGAAATAAGCAAACAAACTCAGCCCCACAGTCCTGCAAAAACACCTATCAAAGTTGTCTTCACAGACCCAGCTCACCTTCTGCTCTCTCCTCTGGAAGTCAGCAAGAAGACTCAATGCTTCTGTACATACTTGCATAAAATCTGGAGACATGTTAGATGCTAATCTAGCTGAGTTTCAGAAAACTAGCTTCAGGAGGAGCTGTGTCAGAACCTATAAAAAAAAAATTTTAAGCCATTTTTAAAAACTATTGACTGCTAATTCTTGGCAGGTCATGTTGCTTTTGTCCTAATACTGCATTTGTTTCCTCAGTATTGGGTCACCTTCCTAAAACAGGGAGAAGATTTTAAACATGAGCAAAAGCAGAAGGTCAGGAAACAGGATAAGAGGAACAGGCATTTTGAGTGGCGTCACTGGAAGAAAGAGAATACAGAGACCTTGTCTTTATGCATTTGGGTTTTTTAAATGAGCATTTCAAGTGAAATGCCTAGAGTGCTGCCACTTTGCCTATCTAGGATGACTGAACATGGATAGTTAGAGAGCTGCTGATCTACAACATCTGTGTTATGTTTGTTTTCTGCCTGAGGATATGAGGAATTGTACCTGCAGCAAGTATAAGCTAGTTGTCCTGCTGGAAGAGGAAGTGCAACAGCTTTCAGCTACATCCCTTTAGTCAGGCTTATTGGCTGGACAGAGCAAAGCAGACTGTCCTGGAAGGAAGCAGGTAGGAGAAGAACAGTGCGCAAACACAAAAGATACTTGGAAGGCTGTGACACACACAAGCAGAGCTATCAAGAACCATACTGTGAATTTGGAGGTACATATGCTCTCCCTTTGGTCAGTGACAAAGAGGGAGAGGAACAGTTCCATTCCTTGGAGATCATAAAAGTGGTCCTGGATGATTCTTTGAATGGAAGGGCTCCTGTCAGTTGCTAGAGGAGCAACAGAGATATATGGTGATTGTAAGTGATTCCTTGTTCAGAGGAACAAAGGCAGTGTGGTGTGGAACTGCAGGGATGTTTTGAGAAGTGTTCTGTCTTCCATGGATTCATGAATGTAGTGAGTTGGACGTCTTCCATTAGCCAGATGTAAAACATAGAATCTTAGTTTTGTAAGACCATGTAGTCCAACCCCCTGCCATTTAGGAAAACACAAATAAAGCATTCCTGAAAGATACCCATCCAACCTCTGTTTAAAGACTTCCAAAGAAGGACAGCCCACTGAGACAACCTATTTCACTGTCAAACAGTTCTCACAGAAAAGAAGTTCTTCCTAATATTTAGGTGGAATCACTTTTCTAATACTTTGAATCCATTGGTTCTCACTCTGTTCCCTGGAGTAGCAGAAAACAAGGTGGCTCTTCTACATGACATCCTTTCAAATATTTAAAGACAACTGTCATGTCACCTTTCAGTCTTCTCTTCACCATGCCAAATTCACCCAGCTCCCTAAGTCATTCATCATAGGGGTTGATTTCCAGACCTCTGACCACCCTGCTCGCCCTCCTCTGGACACATTCCAGCTTGTCAGTATCCTTCTTGAACTGGGGTACCCAGAACTTGACACAGTATTCCAGGGAGGATCAACCAAAGCAGAATACAGTGAAACTACTACTACACTATGTTCATATTGAGACAGAATTGCATTAGCTTTTTTGGTTCATACATCACACTGCTGACTTGTGTTTACCTTTTGGTTTACTGAGACCCTTAGATCATTTCCACATTCTTTTTTTTTCTATTTAGAAAGAATATCTTTATTAATAGTTTCTAAAAAAATAAATTCTGCCAATATGTAAGGAAAAAGAAAAAACAGCATGGAAAAAACAAAATACAAGAAATAGGAATTGAAAAGTGAAGAAAAAGAAAAGAAAAAAGAAAGAAAAAGGGGTGACTTCCATTCTTCATTTAAATGGAGGATCACAGTCAAGTTGATTCAAGCCTCTCAAAGATAATATCCAACAGTTATCTTCCTCCCCTCCTCCACTTCATGCTTTCCAAAAATGAAAAATGAGCTTTCTTCTACCAAAGATTAACATATCTAGCATACTAAATAAATGTTATTTTCTGTTACATTCTGTTACATGCTGTGTTTATGAGATAAATAACATTATGTTTTCTAATCTTAATATTAAATGTTACTTATCTGTTAGATGTTATATAACAGTGCTTAACCCAAATGTTTCTCTACCATTTTGTATTGTAAAATCCATTATGCACTTTATTCGCCAAATCCAGTTTTCATTGTCTTATATATATAAACATTTCACAACCTAGTTTCAACCAAGTCTGTGTCATTTTGAATTTAACTCCCTTCTTCCCTTGTCGCCATCCTGTCCATGAACTCTCCCCCTCCCCATCTTCTTAGGTTTCCTTTCTTTTCCTCTGTTAATGTTTCTAGTTCCTTCCCACTCTGTTTTGAGATGTTTGTCCTGAGAGAGAACACTTTTCTTTTTCCATCTTTCTCTCACCCCTTTCAGTCTAACAGACTAATCTTTCATTAAATCAATTAAGTTTCATTCAACTATCAGTCGATTTCAGATTAGCCTCTTCCCTCTCCACACACACCCCTGAGCTATATTCCCCATTTCACAAACCAGAACTTCCTGGCAGTTCATTTCCCCAATACACTAACTCAGAACTTTCCAAACCTTTCATGTTGGTGACACACTTTTTAGAGATGCATCATTTCGCGACACAGTAATTCAGTTTTACTAGCAAACTGGAGGTTAAACTAACCCATTATAAGATACAGACCCATACATAAATTGTAATAACAAAATGTAGGAGGACACAATGTACCTCATGAAAACCTTTCATATGTTTTTAAAAATATATGGTTTATAAATAATAACATACACTTCCAAGGTTGTAAGTGACACTCCTACACTCTTCAGGTGACACACTAACATGTCATGGCACACCGTTTGGAAAGCCCTGCACTAACTAATCCATCCATTAGTTCAATTTGAGTTTGTCTCACCATATGATTTTTGGTTTTTTTAAAACACTAATTTAAAGTTTATTCCAGCTATAATGCAAGTTATTCTCACTTAAGATAGCATCACATGGCATATTTCTGAGTCCATTTGTGAGATATTCTGTTGTACTTGTCTCTGTCTGTTTTTATAGATACATGCAATCTCTGGCCCTCACAGATCATTTGAATTTGGGTCACATAGCAGTGAGCAAATGGATAAGAGAACTTTAGAACTATCTAAAACAGGAGACCACTGTGATCTTAGAATGTTAACAGAGTCAACTTACTTCTTCTCTTGCCTAGCCAAAAACCATCAGCAAGTCAGTCTTATCAACATCAAACAGATAATATCTGCACTTTCTCACACTGTCATTTCCCCTTGCTAAAATCCAATTCAATCTTAGAAGTAAGATGAGATTATTCTATCCACAAAAAGTATGCACTTAGATCTTTAATTATTCTCTTTTAAACACAGCAGCCCTCACTCTTCTTATTTATTTATCCTGATCTCAAAGAGTAAACACACTTATTTGGCTCTTGATTGGAGAAAGAAGGTGGCTAGATAGTCTTCTTTTGTTCCATTTTAATCAGAAGAATTCTTCACTTTTGTAACTCCAATTTACAAGTTAAGAATGTTTTTCTTTAAAAAAGGTTGGTAGGATGGGGCCATCTGATTGTTAGATCCAAACAACTGTGTTACATGGCAAGGGCAAAAGATATCACTCCCCCAGTTTTTCACATTCATAACAAATTTACTCAGAAATAAATGCAAATAATGGGAATTCCAGACCATGATGAGTGAATCCCTGCTTCCCCTTTGATCCAGAGGGAGTTTCTTCAGCCAGAGATCCTTCTGCCTGGCACTTTTATCATGAAAGCTCTTCACTGCAGAGCTGCCCTCTGGCCTGCTGAAGTGCCTCTCTTCACATTCACTGTTTTCAAGCCAGGTGCCACCCATCCTGTATTTGTGCATTTCATTTTTTTTGCTTAGATGCAGTACCTTATATTTATCCCTGTTGAAATTCATTTTATTAGTTTGAGCCTAGCTCTCGAGTCTCTCAAAGTCATTTTGAATTCTGATCCTCTCCTCTGAGTTGTTCATCCCCCACCCCCAATTTGGTGTCATTTACACATTTGATAAGCATGCCTTCTATTCCATCATCAAGATATTGAACAACACCAGGGCCAAAACAGAACCCTGAGGCACCTCAGTAGTCCCTTCTGGATGAAAGAAACCATTGGTAAGGATGCTCTGGGTTTGGTCTGTCAACCAATTACACATCTGTCTTATAGTAGTACTGTTTAATCCACACTTCACCAGCTTGCCTGGAAGAATATAACGAAGGACCTTCTCAAAAGCCTTACTGAAATCAAGATAAACTACATCCACAGTACTCCTCTGACCTATGAAGGTGTCGTTTTGTCAAAAAAAGAGAGATAGAATTAGTTTGGCATGACTTGTTTTTGAGAAACTCATACTGACTCTTAGTAATCAGAGCATTCCTTTTTAAGTGTGATCGGACTGACTGTTCTGATCTGTTCTAGAACCATTCCTAGTGTCGTTGTTAAGGTTAGTAGTTACTTCAGTCCTCTTTTTTGTCCTTTTTGAAGATGGGGACAAGATTTGCCCTACTTCAATCTGCTGTGACTGTCTTGTCCTCCAAGATTCTCAAAGATGCTCAATCATTCTCAAGGATTGTTGACAGGGGTTCTGCAATTATGTCTGCAAATACTTTTGGATGCAGCACGTCTGGCCCTGGAGACCTGAATTGATTTCGAGTGGCTAGGTATTCCTTTGCTACCTGTTTATGTATTCCTGGCTTCATTTCCTCTTGCTGTCTCATTTGTTATATTTTCACCAGTTAGAGCATCACTTTCCTATTGGGAAAAGACTGAGGAAAAGAAGATATGAAACAGTTAGCCTTCTTTCTGTTAGCATCTTCACTATGCGGTGGCCCTACCATGTCCTTGTTCTTCCTCTTTCTTTGAACACAACCATCCTTTTTATCATTTTTAATTTCTTTCATTCTGAACTTTTAGATTTTCTCCCTCTACAGATATTGGCTATTCTTTTGTATTGCTCTCTGGTGGTTTCCCATTCTTCTTTTTTTAACGCATGGATCTTTTAAATCTCAGCTTATGGCTCTTTTAAATCTCAGTTCAGTTCTTTGTGTATCCACTCTGTTTTTTTATAGACACCTTCTTCTTAATTGGAATTGAAATTGTTTCCAACTGTGTCTTCAGCATCTCACCTTTAAGAAACATCATGAAATCCCTTTGCTTTGAATATTTCTGACCATGGGATCTCACCCAGTATTTCCCTACACCTATTGAAATCAGCTTTCTTGAAGTCCAGAGTGAGTGTCTGAGTGTATTCAGCTGGTCCTTTCTTCTGTATAACAAATCCCAAGAGGAGATGGTCACTTCCCGCCAAGGTCCCATTACTTTCATCTCATTGACCAGTTAATTTCTGTTCGTTGGGATCAAATCCAAACAGCTGATTCCCTTGTTCTCTCTACCTTCTGTACAATGAAGTTGTTGGCAAGGCTGGTGAGGAAGTTGTTGGACCTTACATTCCGGTCCAAGTTTGGCTTCAAACAAATAACAGGGTTGTTGATGTCTCTCATTACTACTGTATTTTTTTCTTTTTGAATGTTTGGTCAGTAGTTTTAGCAAGACATCATTTAAATCTCCAGTCTGGCTTGGGGGCTTGTAGTTGTTGCCCACAACAGTGTTACTGTTGTTTTGTTCCATCATCGTCATCATCATCATCATCATTATTACTTCAATTTGTATAGAATCATTCCAATAAAAAATATAATAGGAGTGTGTACATTTACTTATTTCTCCTTTCACTCCAAATTTGAACTCTTGATGAGGAACTTTTTAAATAAATATGTTATGCACTTTAGAGTTGTAAATCTTGAGTTAAGTCATGGTGGTCCATGGCAAGAAAAGATATTTAAAGAACATCCATGGTAAAGAAAAGGTTAAGAAGTGCTGCTCTAAGTCATAGCTCTCCTCACAGGTGTGAACACCCTTGATATGCAATGCTATTCCTACTGCCCTTCTATTTGGTCTATTTCTTTCAAATGGGTTATACCATTTCATTACTGTATTCCAATCATGAGACTCATCCCACCAGGTTTCAGTGATGCCTAATAAATCTTATTTGCCTTTCTGTGTTAAGAGTAGAAGTTCATTTTGTTTGTTTGCCTTGCTCTGTGCTTCCATGTACAGGCATATAAGACCATGAGTCATTCTCTTTTCTTGTTGGTTTTTCTGCCAACTTGTAGGTTCTTGCACTACTGTCCCAATTCCCCAGTGTTATTGAAGCTATTGTCCACAGTACTTGATGTTTCTTTGCCCTCTGGCATATCATCTCCCTCCTCAGTGTTTAAAACCCTCTTGATCAAGTTTGTAAGACTCCTATCAAACACATTCTTATCAACTGCTTTAAGATGTAACCCATTCTTTCCCAGAAATCATTCTTCATGAAAATGCAGACTATTGTCCAAAAGGCCAAATTGTTTTTCATGACACCTTCTATGAAGCCAGTTTCTCACTTCTAGTATTCTTCTCCCTCTTCCTGGTCCCGCATCCTTCAACAAGGAGTGAAGAAATAAGAACCTATGTCCAAAGATCCTCCCCTATGCCTCATAGTCCTCATATGTTGAAGGCTATATCTTGCAATGAGAGCCACTGTGATGTAGTGGATTTGAATGCATGCTCAACCATGGAAGCCCAATTGGTGATTTTGGGCAAGTCACACTTTCAGCATCAGACGAAGGCAAAGGCATTCACCTTCTGAACAAGTCTTGCAAAGAAAATTCCATGATAGGTTCATTTTAGGGTTGCCATAAGTCAGAAATTACTTTAAGGCACATAACAGCAACAGCAACGTATCTTGCTGTATCATTTGTTGCATGTGTGAATTAGAAAGAAGAGTTAGTTATGAATAGGATTTATGACTAGGATTCTCTCACATCATGCTTCTTTGACCCTTCCTGACAGTACACTCTCTTGAGACATGTTATCAGGCCCATACGTCACTGCTGCTGTTTCTTTCAGCAAGAAATAACCTACTGTGACTACACATCTCCTCTTCTTCTGGAACTGACAGAAGCCCTTCTATTCATAGAACCGTGTAAGATGTCCTTCATGCCTTCTGAAGAATTAGACTGTTTTCTCTGTTCTTTCATCTCATAACTGTTGATTAAGGGGAGAGCACGGAATCAATTGCATCACTCCAAACTTGCAACATAATTCTTCTCTCCTTCTTTCTGTCACATTCTTCCAATTATCAGCATCCTGAATTTGGGAATTGCCCCCTCTCTAGAAGTATCCCCTGTGTCTTGCCCTTCCAGGAGAGTCTGCTTCACTCTTTCCAAAAAGCGGCATATCTCCTGAGTCACAATGCATCAAGTTGCTGCACCTTCTCTTCTGACAGAGCAACCAGTACACATTAGCTGCAGGTGTAGCCTTGCAGTTCCTCTCACAAGAAAACAAGCATGACTCAGATGTTGCACAGCTTTACAGGCCTCTCTCTCAAAATCCTTCACAAATGCCCAGGAAAAAAAATGCCTGCTATGCTCTTTCTATTTGCTGAGTTCCAGAGACTGAGGCAGCTACCCCCAATCAAGTCAGTGACCCAGCAGAAGACCTGCACCCTTAGATGATGTGCTTAGGGAGAGTGCACAGCTAAGAAACAAACACACAAGCCTCAGAACAGCACAGCCAAACAATCACTCCACCCCCAAAAACACAAATTCAGCTTCTCCTGTCTCCTCAAAGGGGGTGGGTTCTGAAATCCTTGTTAGCGTCAAGCCCAAAAGTTAACAGCTGTGCAGTGGCAGGAAAAAGTCCGTTTGCACTAGTATCTTGTAGAATACTTGTTTCTTTAAGTTGGCAGTTTGATGCAGGTAATAAATATGAAGGCTGGGAATAGACTCTGGGAGTGAATTTTCCTCTGTTGCTAACCTACTTGTGAAGTTCTCACAGCTAATGAGGGGAAGATGGCTCACACCTGTATACTTTGGTTTTCTTTCTTTGCTTCTGCAAAGTCTGTAGTCCTTGGGAGTGCATCTTCCATTGGCTCAAGCCTGGAGAAGGGTGAACCCTAGCCCAGGATCCCCAAATAGCTGGTGGAGGGGAATTTTGATTGTCAGCCAGGGGGCAGTCTAGGTGGAAATAGTTTGCAATCCAGTTGTATCATTGACTGTAAGGGAATGCTGGACCCCATCAGAGAAAGGACTAGACTGCTTTCTTGCTTTGTGCCATCTGTTGCATCATTTATTACCAATAAACTTTATCCTATACCAGTAATGTGTGAGTATTTCACGCTGAAGAACTCTTGGGGATGCCTGTAACTACAGTGAATTCTGGCATAAAACAAAGACAGTACTCCATAGAGCAGGAGGGTTGTACTAGGAATTGTAGCCCAGGGAAAACTTAGAGGATATTACAAAACCCACAAACTGGCAGGAAAAAAAAATGAAGCAGCTGGAGAGAATGACCCATGGTCTTGAGATGTCCCTACGGTAATGTGCAGAGCATGGGAAAAAAGATGAACATGAACTTTTAACACAGAAAGGCAAATATGATTTAATGGCTATCACTGAAATCTATTGGGATGACTCTTGTGATTGGAATATAGTAATGGAGAGATATCAGCATCAAGCTGACCAGTCATAGTTACTTGGGTCCTTTGTTCCCTTTTTGAAGATAGGTACAATGTTGGCCTTCTGCCAGTCAACTGGGATATCTCCTGTTGTCCCTAAATTCTCAAAGTGGCTCTGAGATTACACCTGCACATTCCTTTAGTAAACTTGGATACAGCTCATCTGACCCTGGAGACTTACATTCATTTAGAGTAGCTAGATAGTCCTTTACTACTTCTTTTATCTGTTCTGGGCTACAGTCCTCTTACTGCATGACTTGTTCAATATGAATTTTTCCATTTTCACAGTGCACTCTTTTCCTTTTGGGAAAAGACTGATGCGAAGAAGGGCCCGGTTACTCCAACTGAAAAGTGCCATGATTTCCACCCCATTGATCAATTCATCCTTATTGGTTAGGATTAGATCCAAAATGGCTGATCCCCTTGTTGCTTCCTCTGCGTTTTGTACAATGAAAATGTCTGCAAGGCATGTGAGGCATTTCTTGGAATTTAGCTTCTTGGCAAAGTGTGACTTCCAATAAATGTCATGGTGATTGTTGTCTCCCAGTTCTGTTGCCATCCTTTTGAATGTTTGGTCATTTGTTTTAGGAAGACATCATCCGAATCTTCAGTCTAACTGGGGGGGGGGGGGCTATAGCAGACCCCTTCAATGAGATCATAATTGTTTCTCTTCACTTTAATTTTTACCCAAAGGCTCTCAATCTGTTTTCAGCTGCTGCAAGGTGCAATCTGTCGCTTGCCAGATGTCCCTCTTCAAGGGCTCTATCACTCTACACTGTTATAATGCTATCACATGGAATCATGGATTTGCAGTATAGGGAGGAGCACTTAAGAGTTCCAGTGCCTTACCAAACTAGAAACCCCAGAATTCCAAAGAAAGATGCCATGGCAGTTAAAGTGGAATAATAGTACAATAACAGCATAGGGTGGTAGAACCCCAAGTCTCTCTCTCAACCTCTCAACCTCTCAACCTCTCAACCTCCAAGGAAAGCAATGGCAACACTTGTGTTGCCAAGTGTTGCCAAGAAACTGTGATGTGTACTGCCCCAATACCTAACAGCTGTAATGACCAGTGCCTGCTATAACAGCTGACCCTAAACAAAGAATGAAGAGGAACAGAGGAACATAATTTCACTTAACCTGACTAATTCCTTCCTAGAATGGGAAACTGCAGTTGAAAATTGCTTGTGAGAGTTTTGCCACAGATTGGAAGCCAAGGCTGTCAATTAGCAAACTACAGCGTCTCCCAGTTATATGTTTGTGACACAGGCTGGGTTTTTCCCATTTCTTTATGTTGACCAAATCGTTGGATCTATCCGAATACCTCTGGCACATATTGATCCAATCTGGAACTGAATCAGGTCAATATCATACCATCTACATTTGGTCCAAATCAGTCCAGATAAGCCCAACTCAGTTTAAAATTTGGCTGAATTGCCTGTATAACCTTAATTTCTATAATCTGCACCCATGCTCATTTAATTATGTGTTTGCCCCAGAAGTGGATAGGTGAGGAAGAAGGGCTAATTTTTATGTTACAATGGGCATATGCTAAAAGGTTCCTGACTGTATTTCTCCTTGCTTCTTTTCCCCTGGCATTTTAATTTCATTCCAGCTCACGTATTGGAACCAATCTTAGAGAAAAGGAAATTTGAATAATAACATCAGGCATTTGAGGCAGGGAACATTCTATTAGTATGCAGCTTGTTTATACATAAATACAAACTTCTCAAGTCCTGCTTTGTGTTTGTGTGAGAATGAGCAGACATATCAACAGTTCACATGGCTGCCCTGTGGCGTCCAGTTCATTTATCGATTAGATTTATCTTCTAGCCTTCCCCACTCAAAATAGCAGTCAAGACAGCTAAGAATAAAATAAAATAAGATATATGCAATTAAACTGAACAAAGGAGTCATAATCTGTATTAATAAACAATGAAAAACACATTGATAAAAGGAAAAGAAAAATGCCTCCTTCTCTTATGCATGAGGAAAATGAGACGTCAAAACTTCCAGACATATATTTAAAATTTTATGCACATCTAAACTCACATTTTTGAGTTCAAGCTACCTTACTTACTTACTTATTTATTTTACTAGCTGCTTTTGTAAAAGTATTTCTGTTATTAACTATGCTTTGTTCCTGAAACTTTAACTCCAAACACAAAGTGTTTAAGGGTTCAATTTAACACACATATACACTGTTACCCTGTGACTTGGGGGTCTCGGGAGGGGCTCCCAAATAACCAAACAACAACAAGCGAAGATGGGGAAATTAGCTGGAGCACTCTCTTAAGCTAGCGAGAGGCAGGGTAACTTAGTGGGAATCTTTTACCCAATGTATACAGCGTCGGGTCAGTGAGCAGTCAGACAGTTGAAATAACAATAACATTTATTAACAAGAAGACAATTATTAAGAAAACACAACCACACAGCTAACTAGAAATGGGGAAGAGAGTTTGGGCAAAATGGGTGATACGCCACCTTTCTCATAGTCCTGAAGAGGTCCAATTGAAGAGAAGAAGCTCAGCGTGGCGGCTGAGGGGAATTCGTTGAACAGAGCGGCAGCAAGGCTGGATGGACATCTGAAGCGATCAGAGGAAGCTCTCAGAGCTTAGGGTTTTTATTAGGGAAGAAATGACCGTGGGCTAGTCTGGTCTTGGGCGAAAACAATGAGTTTTGGGCTGGAGACAATGTCTCCGAAAGGTCAGAATTTACATGATTGAGTTAAGGTCCGAATTGACAATAGTAGGGCCAGTATGCAAATACAGCTAGCTTGGCAGTTGAGCACTCAGCTTGTCAAGATGCCCGCTCGGGGCAGAGGTCTTTTTGTTTTAACTCACATTTGTAATGAAGGTGTTTGTTTCGGGAGGTCTCCTAAAGCAGATCTGGCAGTTTCTGGCTTGCTTAGGTGTAAACAGAAATGATTCAGCATTTAATCGCCATGCCTAGCATTGCGCTTGTTCGGTGGTCTCACAAACACTTGGCTGGTGGCACAGCAGGGCCGAATTATGATATCAAAATGATATCTAAAGGTTACCAAAGGCCAGGCTAGTTCACGGTGGTAACAACACTTCTGCCTTTACAAAGTCTCAAAGGAGCAACAAGGGCTTTTCCCATCTGGCTATGTTTATGAATTTAGCTTATACATTAGACAGTGATCTGGTATTTTCATCTTCTGTGTGGTGGTATTTTCTTGTACCTGGCTTATATTGCAAAACCAAAAGGTTTTGGTTTTAGCCAGCAAGTTCCAGTACTTAGACTTAGGCCATTTCTGCACTACGCTGTTATAGTGCTGCTATTCCACTTTCAACATCCTATGGAATCCTGGGGTTTGCAGTTTAGGGAGGGGCATTTAGAATTCCCAGCCAGAGAGCTCTTTGGCCTCAGTAAACTACAAATCCCAGAATTCCATAGGATGTTGAAAGTGTAGCACACTACACTATAACAGTGTAGTGTGGAAATGACCTTAGCTTCCAGATTCTCAGAGATTCCAAATGAATGCTTTCGCCTAGTGAATGATTGTATACCATCTCTTAAGGTGTTTGTATTTATTAGGAGTTTTCCATTTTCCGTTGTTCTTAGAAACAGAGTTATAACACTAAAAAGTGTTTTGTTTTGTTTTGCTTTAGTGAAAAATAGCTAGGCTAGTATCTCAATTACTAGCACCTTGTCCATTATTAGCTTAATTATGGTTGTGCAAGTCATCTAATTTCACACCCTTTACCCATTGTTTCCAGATCCTTGACACTCTTCCCTCTCATTTGCACAAGAAAATTCTCTTTCTCTCTATACATGTCCAAGATTCCAGCTATTCCAAGCTGCATGCAAGCCCAAATACGTGGACTCGTATAGCTGTTCTTGCAGTTGGGTTTGTAATGTGGATTTACAGCCTACGTGGATCAGCATGATCATTTACATTGGAAAGGTCTCTCTGTGATTTCATAGGCTGGCTTTTGAAACTTACAACTCTGAAGATGGCTATGATGCTATTTTGCTCTTCCAGTGGCATTGATTGAAGCACAGAAGCAAGAGTAACAATATAGGTTAGAGTTTGGTAAATATATTTCAGTTCTGCAAGACTGTTCTGTATTCCTTTCCTTTGGTTGCCTACCTGCACACTTAAATCTTTGCGCCTTGGACCTCTAGCAAAAGAATACTCCTTTGGGCATTGAGATAAACTCCTTCTGTCCCTGCTTATTGGAGTTTTATTTCCTACATTTCTCCGCCATGACATCCTTTCCCTTGCATTGTTTGCTGATTAAGGATTTTCTGGCCCCTGATAGCATGGTATAGTTAAATGCGAGAGTCGTGGCAATGAATTTACGTAACTGAAACTTGCTCTATTTCCATTTTGCTCCAGAATTGGAACAGCTGCCTATATACAATGAGGTAGTACCTGTCATATTAGCAGTTGTTTCTTCCAAACAAGTACATGAGAAGAACCCTGGTGGCAAGTCAGTTTAGTCCAGTATCTTGTTTCCAACATTGGACAGCTATACACTCATGTTGCTTGTCACCCAACAGCTAACAGCTGAAGACACAGTGCTTCTGAATATGTGAGATCAATCGCTGCATGAACAGTGAGGGCAAATTAAAACAAAGAGCACCAGAGATGTGTGCCTCAACAGGGGGATAATGTCTTCCTCCAAAATATAATTTGCAACATTCTTACCTGACTATCAGTGAGCCAGCCCATCATCCTTTCTGTTATGACAAAAACCCAGAATCCTTTCCCTCCCCCCTCCTTGGTTCTTCAGAGCGAAGTCTTTTATTTTGTTTCCTTCTTAGCATTGACCATGATTGTTGCTTCTTAGTGACACGTGCACTGATGCAAGCTGTTGTTTACACAAACCATTTTTCTTGTAAGCCATAGAATGAAACACACTTGGAAGTAGCTTTGCAAATTACAGCTGTAGGCTATCCTGGGTCTGAGAAGGTACTGTATGTAGGAAGTCACTGAAGAGAGAAGAGCATGGCACAGGAATTAACCAGGCTTCCTCCCAGTTTGCAAAGCATAGTTGGTAGGTGTAACATCTGGACATCTATTTATGCATATTGAGTGTGTCAAGGGTTAACGGAAGGGTAAAAGGAAGGTTCTTGCTCCAAGCCTAACAATTAGAGGTTAGGTTCAGGGGTGGGAAGAGGTCCCCAAGGATCAGAAAACTCAGGGTGGGAAGAAGAACATGTAAATGTAAAGTTAGCAACTATAGTTCTATCCAGAAGGTTTTTGGGGATCAGTGATTTAGTCATTCTCCATGTCCCAGCTTTCACTTTTTAAATTTCATTTTTATTTTTTATGTGGAATGGGATCAGCATTTCCTGGGTAAGGTTTCCATCCCATAGCTATTGCAATTTAGTGATATAAGGATTTTCCATTTGTGATTAAGGATATATAGCAGCTCAGCTTCAGGCACACTTGAAGTAAATTGATTATATTGATGTTTTCCAAAGTGGTTTCTGGCCCAATTTTGGAACTCAGTTGGCCAAAATGGTACTAATGGAAGACCTATACTGGGAACTGGACAGGGTTTTGTTCTCTAGAGTTTTCAGTGTCTTTTGGTTAAGGATGTGAAGAATGCTCATTAATGTTCTTATTCTTGATAAAGAGAGAGAGAGAGAGCGAATGAGAGTATTTCTTGACATTTAATATATCCCTGAGAAGAAAAGGAGAGAAGCCACAAGATTGCTCTTACTTGAGAACTCCGTTGGGGAAAATTCATTTTCATGAAAATATGTATTTTGTGCACACTATACTGATTAAAAATATTAATTTTTGCTTGGAAAAGCAACAGGAAATTTGTACATTTTTTTTCCTGCATGAGAGTCTATATTTATGGAAACTGTGAGATTTATATCACTTGTGGATAATACACAAATTTCTTCCATGTCAGTGGAGTGATGTATCTATTTTTTGGTGATAGGATGCAATACATTGCGTAGCTCCTTTAAAGTTCAAAATAAAATGTAGAGGGAAGTTACTGTCCCACTGACATGGAAGCCAACAGCTGCCAATAGATGTCAGGCAGGTTGCTTGCCCACCCAACCATGGCGTCAACATCAGGCTTCAAGCTCATGAAGCATGCCTTTACTCACTCGTGATTTGCTCTTAATCATACTAGCTCCTCCCCTGATATGCATAACCCGATACCTCCTTTTCAGGTGAGAAACATGGAAAAAATAAGATGGCTCTTTTGTTTTATTCTTTTTTAAAATTTTGGTGCACAGGGCATTTGATGTTATTTGTATGGGGACTATCTAATAAAAGGGCTTTCTTACCTCTCTTTTTGTGAGTGGTTGGTATGAATATACAGATTTACCTCACTTAGCAAAGTAGATGTTTTCCTGGGCTTTACTTCCTTAACGGAATATTTGGTACTAGAGGCAGAAATAGCTTGGAAAGAATAGGGATGGGTTCCCACACAGCTAAAAAAGGGAAAGCAGTTCAACATATTTAAGGAAAAAAATTATTCAAAGCTGAAAATATGCAGATGTGAAGTGAAACAACAAGGTCAGGTGAGCTTTACATAAGTATAGTAGGCCCTCCTTACCCTCTCCCTCTGCATGCACAATTTCCAAGTCATGTGAAGCATCAAATTTGGTACCTAAAAGGGTGGTAATAGAAGTGCTGAAGTATCCACGTACTCGTTGCTGCCATTAAATAAAATGGGAAGCAAGCATTTATGAATTTCACTGTTGGTGGGAGTTCTTGGAACGGAACCCCCACATACATGAAAGGTCCACTCTGGCCCTTTCCACGTGACGACGGTGTCCCAGCATGGGGACGTGAGAGGAGTGGGACTCCAACGATGCTTCCGCAGGATGTCATTGTGATCCTTCACTTCTTGCATCACCAGCTGACATGACTGTGGACTATATCATTAGCAGAAAAACTCTGACAGTGACCCTGATCACACGAGCCTTCTGTTGCATTTGGCCACGCAGAAGGCAACCTTACTGAAACATGGGAAGAAGGCTAGCTGCAGTCTGGAAGGATGGAGCATCTCCTTTCCACAGGCCATGTGCAGGTCATGTGCAGAGAGGAGTGTTGCGAACATGCTGCCATCCCTGCAGAGGCACTGCCGCAAGACCATTGTCATACAGAAAAGGCCTGTAAAAGAAAATATTTTGAACCTTCTAGACACCACATTAAGGCCATTTCTGCACTAGCCTGTTATAGCACAATGATTCCACTTTCAACATCCTCTGGAATCCTGGGGTTTTGTCAGGGCCTCAGGTGTGGCCGCGCCGGCGGGCACCACTGAGGCCGATGCAGCGGCCGCCTCCGATGAGGAGGAGGGGGGTCCTGAGGCTGCAGCTGACGACAGGGACCACCCGGTCGCCGCGGAGGGCACCGCCGCTGCCAGGGATCGCCTGGACGCCGTGGAGGCTGCTGGCCCCGACGGGGGTCTCCCCAGCGTGACGGAGGCCGCCGCTGCCGAAGGGGATCTTCCCGGTGTTGCGGAGGCCGCTGGCGTGGCGGGCGGGCGGATACCCGTCGGAGGAGGCGGGCACTGGGCCTGATCCCGGGGCGCCGCCTACTTGCGAGGCCGACCCTGAGGAGGCTGAAGCCTCTGCCCCGCCGCCGACGTTCCAGCAGTGGTGGCGGCTCAAGGAGGCCAGCCGCAGGTCCTGGCGGCTGCAGGAGAAACACCTGGGGGCTGGGAGCTCCCAGCTGTAGCACAGCTGTGAGTCCCAGCCACGTGCTCGAGCCGGATTGGCCACTGGGGTCTTTTTAAGGCAAGCACGGGGCTGGGAGGGGCACGGAGCAACAACCGTCGGCTTTCCGTTCGTCTGTCACCCGTGCCCTGTCCCAGCCCAGCCTGTGTCCGCATCCTGCCGCCCGGCTCTTCCAAGACCCACCCCCTGCATTTAGGTGAAGTAACCTCTTCGTGTTTCGGGTGAGGTAACCCGTTGTTATATTCTGTTGAAGCCTGCTGTCAAGGCATACTTTAGTTCAAACAGCTTGTGTTCTGCAGCGCCTCTGGTTATAGACTGTAATAAACGCTGCTTGTGCCCGACTCCGGTCTGGCTCCTGCTTGACCTCAGCCAGCGCTGACAGGTTTGCAGTTTCGGGGGGGCGGCTGGCCCCTCCCGAAACTGCAAACCCCAGGATTCCAGAGGATGTTGAAAGTGGAATCATCGTGCTATAACAGGCTAGAAATGGCCTAAAACTTCTTCCAGAATGCATCTAGATAATTTTTTTTTCTTTCACCAATTTCCACTTATGATTTCCATTTTGATGGCCTAAGTGGAGCTGGTGAAGTGGGCTTATTTACTCTTCTTCTTTCTCTCTGTTTTGCTGTTCACACATGTTCAGTAAGGCATTCTAAAGACAACTGCTGTTCATCTTGCCTGTTGTGGGCAGGCACACACAGGCCCTTTCCTCAGGAGGCCCGCATCCCGGCATGGGAGTGCGAGAGGAGCAGGGCTGCAACGATGCTTCCGCAAGCCTTTGTCACACTCCTGTCCTTCTTGTGTTGGTGCGATAGTGGGGGTAAATCACCGATGGGTTTCTCCCATCCATGTCTCCCAATTGCGCAACCATCGCCTTACCTGTTTGCATGCAGTTCCCCAATTGTGCCAGCTTCCATGGTCAATCTGGGAGCCTAATGCATGGACACACAGACATGCCCAACGCCAGCCGAGCAGAAAAAAGACCCTGGAAAAAAGCAACCAATCAAGTACCATGGGGCAGGGAAAGGGCAGGGAGAAGACGTGGCCACTGATGCCTTAATGGAGAAAGAGCAGCAGTATTGATGCTGCTACTCCTCCACCACTGAGGGATACACACAGAAGGGAGCAGTGCATAATCGCTCCCATCCCAGCACTGGTGATGCCAGAATTGCCACGGATCATCGTGGCAATGAGGTTTGGTGCGGAAATGGCCACAACTGCAGGAAGATCCCATTATTTCCCAGCTTTGGCTTGATTAAAACCTGGCACAGAAACTCTGTATTTCTCCAGCCTTCCTTCATCATCTTTCCAGTGCTGATGCTGCTCCCAATACCAATTCTACTAAAATCTTGCCAATTACCTAGAGAACAAGGGAGAAAAGGAAAATTAGGTGAGCATCAAAAAGGAATTTCTTTTTCAGAGCCTTTGTTAACTGAGGTATGCCTTTATTGTAGTGTTTGTTAAGTAACCTGTTTCAGATGGATAGATATGGAGTATATGTGTGTGCAAGGAGAGTCTATAAAGCAAAGGTTGCTGGTGGATTTACCACAGTGAGGGCAGCAAATTCACTCTTAATTTTACTACTGTGCCTACAGCTAATCTGAATTATATGAGAGCTCTACCAGTACCAAATGACTAACAGGATAATATATTGGATTGGATAATGGGAGAGTTGTGGTAAAACCAAGAAAGGTTTTGCAGATCCACTGGACTCTCCTACCCCAAAGTTTTTGTGAGAAAGGTAGCTGTGAAATGCATTAAACAAAGAAATAAACAGACACTGCCATCTGCATGTAGCCTTTTAAATGCTTATTTCTGATCAGCATTTTCCTGGTTTACCATGTTATGACTTATCGTAACACTTAATAGGTAAAGACTCAATGTATTAGATTGAGATCTCATATAATGTCCATTTAAATAGGATACTTTTGGAATAGTGAGGTACTACAGGATACATTTATACCCACATGAGCTTGTTACTTTAAAAAGCACAGTGGGCTTTTAACAATTAAATTTCGTTAGAGAGAGCTGATTTATTAGATACCCTGGGGACGGCCACATTTCACTAGCTCATTTGTGCTGCAGCAGAACATTTTATTCAAAAAGGTCTCTAATAAGTAAAGTAAGCATAAGTAAATTTTGATTTTTGACATGTTTGAAAAAATGGAAATATATAAAAGTTTGCATGGGGAACGTCTGGAATTCTGTAAGCTGTTTGGTTTAGAAAATGATATTGCACAATTAAAACGTCTTCCCAAAATTTGTATTTATGTAAAGAAAGAAAATTATGTTTGAGTTCTGCAGTTCATTTAAATCTAAGTGTCTCATTTTTTTTCCTCTCTCTAGCTTTTAGCCGTGCCCCTGTTCCTATGGCTGTGGTCCGGAGGGAACTCTCTTGTGAAAGCTACCCAATAGAACTACGTTGCCCAGGAACAGATGTTATCATGATTGAAAGTGCCAACTATGGCAGGACGGATGATAAAATCTGCGACTCTGATCCTGCTCAGATGGAGAATATCCGCTGTTATCTACCAGATGCTTATAAGATTATGACTCAAAGGTAGGCATTTTACATTCTTGCATGGTAGGATTTATGTTAATCTTGCTTTGCTATTTATGAACTTCTCTGTTTATAAGAGGCTATATGGAATCTTTCTGCATATTAATGTTGAGCGGCTGTATACAGTTCTAAAATTGTTGTAGTAAATGACTCCAAATATTTATTGTAATGCAAACCTGCAATTATTAGTTTGAATTGCTATTTGATATCAGGGACCCCCACTATGACCCTCCAGTTTCCAGAACTCTCTTATCTTTTTCTTTGTACTTATCTGATCCCTAAAGCACTTGGCTTCCCTTGCTCCTAAATTTAGAGTAAAGTATTCTGGTCACAAAGTTCTCTATTTTTTTTTATTATTAAAAATAATATTTATTGTATAACAAATAGATAATAACAAAAAAACACAAATAATAACACTAACAGACAGACATCAACTTCGCTTATACATAACCTGATGCAACCTGCTTCTTACACATTGTACCCAATATTCGTAATACATAATATGAGTTCCCCATGTGTTTTTTATACATAAATCGCTAATCCCTTTTATGCCGCTTGTGTTCACCAACTTGCTGATATATCCTTATATATCTTTATATATATAATCTTATATATCTTTATATATATAATATATATATTATATATCTTTATATATATAAGATATCCTATACTTGTATTAATTGTTCTTCTCATTTATCCCTCACTTTTCCCTCTTATATATCTTCTATAATGTTATCCCCTCCTGAACTTACAGTACAGTAATATTTCCTCTAGCGGCATACATATCCTTGAATAACTTCCTTATACAGACCAGTATTAAAGGTTGCCTCTACCTATTTACCAGTAGTATATTAGTGTATTTTGGAAACTATTAAAAATAATAAGTTCTCTATTATTTTTAATAGTTTCCAAAAAACACTAACAATGCTAAAAATACATAGAATACGTAAAAAAAAGAAAAGAAAAAGAAAAAAAGCATCCAGGAAAACAGAAAAACATATGAATTAGAGCAGTGGTTCTTAACCTTTTCTTTACTGAGAACTCCTTGTAAATATAGTTTGCAGTCGGGGACCCCCCAAGACTTAACTCAAGATTTTACCACTATTCAAATATATATATATATATATATATATATATATATATATATTTATTTATTTATTTCTGGAGACTAGGATTCAAATCCCCACTCAGATACTGGGTGAACTTTGGAAAGTCACATTCCCTCTTTCTCAGAGGAAGGCAAAGGCAAACCCACTCTAAACAATCTTGCCAAAAAATCCTTGTGATAGGTTCACCTTAGGGTTGCTATAAGTCAGAAGTGACTTGGAGGCATACAACAGGAAAGTGCTGTTGACAGGGGGAGCTCTTTCTAGCCATCATTTCCCTCCCCTTTGAAAAACCGATTTATGGCAACCCTAAGGCAAAGCTGTCATGGGGGTTTGCTTGGGAAGATTTGTTTCCTTTGCCTGTCTCTGAGGCTAAAAGAATGTAACTTACCTGATGTCACCAGTGGATTTCCATGGCCGAGTGGGGATTCAATCCCTGGTCTACAGGGCCATAGTTTGGGCATGCGCACACACCGGCTGCTGTGTCCCTTTTGTCAGAAATACAGCAGCAGTGTATGTAGGCATCAAGGGACACAAAAGCAGGCAGATGAGGGAGCAGTTTGGCATGCCTGCCTCTTTGTCTCTCAACTCCCACACCTCCTGCTGCTGCTTTCCTGATGAATGGGGCATGGCAGCACGTGTGCTGCACCCATAACCCCTCACCTGTTGCTGCTGCTGCTGCTGCTGCTGCTGCTGTTCCTGTCCAGCTGGGAGGCTTTGCAGACCCCTTGTAAGGGGTCCTCGGACCCCTAGTTAAGAACCACTGAGCTAAAAGTTAAAAAATAAGAAGAAAGAAAGAAAAATAAAAAGAGGAGAAAAAAAAAGACTTTGCCTTTCCTTTTGAATGGATTATAGCCTACTGATTGATTCAAGCCTCTCAAAAAGGAATAACCAAAATGTTTCTTTTTCTCCTTCCCCCAATTCATGCTTCAAGAAAAGAAAATATATGAACTTTTTAAATGTATCAAACATAATATCCCGATATTATTTCTACTGCATTCTATTACAGTTTACTTACATGGTAAATAACTTTACATAGTAAATAGTATTAATAATACTAAATAGCCTTAATGTTCCTAATTTTTCAAAATTCTGCTTACTTGACTTAATTACATACTATTTTCACTGGTTAAACATACAGATCTATTACATATTTAATATCATCTCTAAATCCAGATGTATCAATATCATTATAGACACAATTCAGTATTATTGTCCTAAATTGGTCGTAGATTATATAGTTGAAACTGTAAACCTCTTTCATTTTGAATTTGCCTCCCCTCTTTCCTTGAAGCCATTTTTTCCATGGTTGCTTCTCACATATCATTTTAAAATCAAGTTCCCAAGACAGCATTCTTCTTTTTGACATGTTTCTCCCACCCTCTTCTATCTTACAGAGTAAATCAACTTGTCTTTGTTCAAACTTCACGCACGACATTAGAGAATCACAACCCTGAGACAACATCTTTAATTTTGACAACTTTCTCACCCCCCCTTTAGTCATTCAAATTGAATCAATTTGCTTTCAATCAACCATCAAAGCAGGTCAAATTTAAATTCATCTTCCCCTTTTCCTTCCCTTGGAATATAATCTCCCATTCACAAGTTGAAACCTCCTGGTCATAAATCTCCTTCATTAAGTCAGCTTGTACTTGTCTCTCCATCTTGTTTTCATCTTCTTTGGCTTTCATGTCAAATTCTGTGACTCCCTCTGTATCTTCTGTGTCTTCCTCTTGTCTCAGCTCTTCCTTGATCATATTCCTCATGATGTCTATCATATTCTTCTTCCAATTTAAAATTTCTCCATGTATTTCCTCCATAGTAAAACATCCTCTAGCTCCTGCTGAGAAGATTCCATTTTTCATTTAATCCAGCTGTTCCAGAATTAACAATTTACTTCCCTAGAGTCTAGCCAGAAACTGGCATAAAAACAACTCCAACTGAGAGAACCTATACTTTCTCATGCTGTGATTTCTCTTTATCAAAACCAATTCTTTCTTACAAATAAGATGCAATTCAGCCTATTAACAAAAGTGTATGCATTTTTATCCTTATGTCTACTTTTCTAAAATGTTAACTCTCAGTTTTCTAATTCAGCTATCCCAATCTTATGGAGAAAACAGACTTACTGAGTTCTTAATTGCAGAAAGAAGACAGCTGCAAAGGCTTCTTTGTTCCATCTTAAGCAGAAGGGTTCTTCACTTTTATGACTTCCAAGATTGATTAAAAGTCTTTAAAAAAAAAAAAAAGCAGGTTGCTGGCATAGGGCCATCGTATCTTCCAATCTGAACAGCAGCATTTCAAGACAAGGGCATAATTTTATTCCCTTGGTCCTTTCCATTCACAGTATGCTTACTAACAAGTAAATGTATATAGTGGGACTTCCAGATCCAAAGGGATCCTCCACTTGCCCTTTATCCAGAAATCCCTCTGACTGGTACTTTTATCATGAAAGCTTCCCTTGCTGCCCATCTGCAGAGAAAACATCTGCCTGGCCAGCCCACCAGAAATCCTGGCCACAAAGTTCTAAATTGCAGTTCATTAATTTCAGAATGCACCCTAAAATGCAAACCCCAGGATTCCATAGGATGTTGTAAGTGGAATAATAGTGCTGTAACAGTCTAGTGCGGAAATGGCCTGAGTTTCATTATCCCCATCGTTTATTCCTTCAAGTCTTTCCCTTTTTTTTGGAATGGAATCAGTTCCAGTTCAAGTCATTCTCAGCATTTTCAGTGTTCAAAATCATCAAAAACGTTCACGTTTTTTCTCCACAATCTTTTAGTTCAAAGACAGGCTAGTATTATCACCTGCCATATTGCAGGAGTGGACAGACTGGAGCGGAAAATGAGCGAGGGATTCATGGAACGTGACAGATTCAAACTTCCTCAGTTTAGTCCTCTGAAGACCATACCACACCGTTCTTAAGGAGGTGTGCCTAACCTTCCACACAACCCCTTCCTCTTCCTCTTTCCTTCTTTATTCCTTTCCTTCTGTCTTTTTTCAGGAGGAAGACTCCAGGCATATGCTCATAGACATTATGACACTGTTGCAATGACCCAACTTAGGTTTAAGTATGATCCCTTTGTACCAGTTGCTACCTTATTCTGCATATTCAATATTCCTTATCTTAGGATACATCTTTCTTCCTACAATTCCCCCCCCCAAAAAAAGGATGTGTACGAGAGATAAAATCAAGAATTTAACACTTTCCTGACACATACATGAAAAGTTAGCTTCTAATTGAATACTGCTTCTTGTGCAGGTGTGACTTTTGACATCTGATGACATTCTTTCATAAAATATTTGAATAAATGTACATTTTGCTTGCTAAACAAACAGAAACCTCCACAAACTGTCCATAATATGTTTCTAAATTTCTGACTGTTAACAGTGCTTTTCAACAAAGTAAGATCAAGCTGCTATTTTAAACATTTTACAGTACACCCTCCACTTTAATGGGAGTTAGGGGAGCACGACCCCACGAAAGTGGAAAAATGGCAAATATAAAGTAACAATCGCAAACGCTATTTTTATTACAGGTGAAAGAGCACCTTTCTAGATCCTCCAGTTTGACTCTGTGGTCAAATTCCACTGCAAGCTGATAACATTGTGTTGGAGGACCTAGAGATTCCTAGAGAGAACATGTTAATAAAATCCACAAATAATCAAACCTACAAAAAGTAAACCAGTGAATGTGGAGGGCCAACTGTACTTTGAATTTCCTTAGTCATTGGTAGGAACTAAATCCATGGCAAAATCAGAGTAACAAAAACAAATAAGTATAAATAATTTTAAGTCTGAAACTCTAGTATGTTCTGAAATCTAGCATGTTCTTTTCCCTCAATAATAATTTTATAGCTAAATGTCTGAGAGATTTATTCTGTTTGAAATAATGACCCAATAACAAGCATCTATGGCCTTGTGATCTGTTTCTGTTTCTTTCTGTTGATGATTTAGTTGCAGTATTATTTCTCCATCACTTCTTATCCAGAAGTCAAGCAGGATTTTCAGTTTAATGTATGTGTTAATGATTACTTTGCTTTACTGGTGGTGTGAAATTCTTGAGAAAGCATATTCTAGCAGAAAATAAGCCCTCTGCTGTTTGTTGTTATTGTATGCCTTCATACTGTTTTTGACTTACGATGACTCTGAAGTGTGGAATATGAAATTAGCATGTTGAAATTCTAGCCTCTAGAATGACCATGTCTTTCACTTTGCAGAGGACAGTACTTTATTTTAGTGCACTCAAATTGCTAAGGGGTAGACTAGTGGTGAACTCTGAGCTGTTGGCAGCTAATCCCTAGGCAGCTTCCAGCAAAGAAACAGTTGTGGCCAATGAGCACAAATATGGTGCTGGTCCTAGGTATATTGGGGGAAAAGATGCTGGTGAGGTGGGGTTTTGTCATTTTGGATTTTAGGGAATGTTCAAGTTACATTTGCTCTCATTTATTTCTCCTTTTGGTATTAAAACTTTCCTCCAGCACCACCTTTCAAATGGCTTGATTTTTTCTTCCCTGTCAGCTTTGTTTCACACCTATAGATAAAAATTGGAAATACTTTGGCATGGGTGATCCTCACTTTGATAGCTAATAATACATCTTTACACTTGAGTATCTTATCTAATTACTTCATAGCTGCCTTTCCAGTGCATAATCTTCTGGTTTCTTGACTCGCTCTCCATTTTGATTGATGACTGAGCTAGACTATAACAGTTTCTATGGCTTGATCACTCACTTTTAAATTATGTAAATCTGTGGTGGTTGTTATTTTTGTTTTCTTAAGTTCAACTGTAGCTGTGCTTTTGCACTTTCTTCCTTAACTTTCCAAAGTAGTTGTCCCAAGTATTGCTGTTTTCTGCTAGTGTGTCAGCTGCACACCTTAAATTATTTGATGTTCCACTTTCTGGGTTTTTCTACTCCTTCCTCTGAATCAAATCCTATTTTCTGTATGATCTGTTCTGCCTATAAATTAAACAGGGTGATAAAATGAATCCTTGTCTGACACTCTTGCCAATATGGTTCTCCTTATTTTTTCCTGATAGACTATTGGCCAGAGTATAGGTTACATATCAGGACCTTCAGACATGGTGCCACTCCCATTTCTTTTAAAGGAAACCATAGCTTCTTCTTCGTGGTCTCTGTGCCTCACACAATGGGAATCTTTGTGCATGTGCACTAGCTTTCTGGAAAGTTCCAGAGCTGAGCAGCTTGGGGGGAACCCCTCCCCCATCCGGTACTGAGCATGCTCAGTCCTGCCAAGCTAACGGTCTCTCCTCAGTTTCTTTCTGTCCGCCGACCTGCTGGCAGCTCGGAAGGTTTCCTTGCTCCGCAGTTCCTTGATTCTTGGCTTTTTTCTTCGTCTTTCATTCGCTTTTCTCATCTTTTACAACAAAAACTGTAAGAAATCTTCCCCCTTCTTATGTCGTCTTTGTTTAAGTTGTGTGTGTCTTGCGGCTGTCTCCCTTTCAGATACCCACCTTGAGTGCTTCTTCTGCCTCGGGGAGGGCCATAACATTAGGGCCTGCTCTGTTTGTAAGGACTTCACTTCACAGACTCTTAAAAAGAGAGCTTCTCGGTTGAAATCCTATTGTTGGGAACAGGCCCTTCACATTAAGGAGCAGGCTTCTTTGAATACCTCTCTGTCCACCGTGTCAGTATTGGCACCTTCCACGACATCCTCTACTTCAGCTCCGAAGTTATCGGTAGTGTCTGCTCCTTCAGTATCGACAGCCTTGGTACTGGTACTGACAGCAGCCTTGTCGACCTTGCTGCCGATTTCATCTCTGCCTAAGATTTCGAAGCTCTCCAAGATACCTACTGTCCAAGCCACTGGAGATGCCACTTTGACTTCACAACAAGTTCGCAAGGTCTCTACCTTGGCAGAGCATAAACACGCCTCATCATGCCATTCTTCTGTTTCCTCCAACAAGGAAAAGAAGAAGAGGAGAAGGGGAAACACCGCTCTCCTTCTCCCGCTACCTATCCGTCAGCTACTCGACCTGCCTCTCTCAGTCCCTTATCGACTCCTCTGCCAACGCAGCCTGCGACATCCACCGTCGAGGGGAAGGACGCTCCCACCCTTTTGCCAGTATGGGATGTTACTCAGCTCCCGGTACTGTCGGTCCCAGCTACTATGGCTCTGGTTTCTGACTTGGACCGTCGATCCTCACCGATGGCTTCTTTGCCTGTGACCTCTGGCCAATCCAGAGATGGCTGCCTGCAAACTTCGATGGCTCCGACTCTCTCTCCTGGCCGTCCCGAGTTCTGCCTGCTTCGGACGCTCCTCGGGCTGTTTCCCAAGACCGACCACAGCTTAGTGTGGCTTGCTCTTCGGGATGTAGTGAACAGGGTAGATCCCCATGTTGTCGGGACTACTGACATCGCACCGCTTATGAGCCTTGGCTGGCAAGGGTGGATTTGCCCTTTTCCTTGGCCTCCTATATCACCAGGTATGGCCATGAACATCTTTGGAGAGAGCAGCCCAGCTCCTACCACTCTTACTCGCCGGCCTACCACGATGGGTACTATCTCGATGTTCATCGTTGGTCTCCTTTCCACCCTCGACGTTCACACCCTCCATCACAGTCCCCTTTGGGATCTCGTTACTGGTGTTCCTCTTGGTATCGCCACTCCAGATCCTGTTCTCGGTCCCGATTGGCCTACTACTGCTACCGCTCTCGGTTTCATTGCCATTCATGAGACCCATCACCTCACTGTCAGGCTGTTTCACCTCCTCAGGTGACAGCTACGGTGTCACGGCCTCTGCCAGATACTCAACCTGCATCCACTCTGCCAACATCTCTGCCGGCTTCATTGTCAACACAGTCTGTCATTGCACCAATCCCGACCTTACTACCTATTTTGTCGGCATTGACTTTGATACCGATTAGCACCCCGGCCTCTGTACCAGTGCAAATTCCAGTCTTCCAGGCCCTGACTGTTCTACCGGCTTCTGCTCCATTTGCTGTTCTTTCTGCGACAGGACCAGCCTGACATCATCGTTCTCAATCCCTTCGTCCATCGTCTCCTTCTTCTGGTTCTTATGATTCCAACAGCAATTCTATGGATTCCACACTGCAATCTCACACTTCACCTACTCTAGCATTTGGAGACCTGTCTCCTGATTCCACTCCTGAGGATGTCAAGCAGTTCTTGGACATCTTAGTCCACATGGCTGCTGCCTTGGACCTTGACATCTCTGGACCTGCTCCTACTGTACAGGACCCGGTCTTCCACTATATCAGTACTTACCCCCCGTTGATGACTCTGATTCCATTTCTACCCATCCTGCAGGAGGTTTTGAAGTACCCTTAGACCTAGCCGGCTTTGCTTCAACCAATCCTTCACCACCTGGAACACCTCTACCGCACCCAGAAGAAAGACATTGATTTCCTTTTCAATCATCCGACTCCAAATTTGATGATTGTTGAGTCACCCCAAACTAAAGGGGGCGAAAGGGCCCATACAACCCCGCCTGATCACGAGAGCTGCCGTTTAGATGTCTTTGGCCATCGCTTCTATTCTGCTTCTTCATTGATCACCAGGATCTCCAATACTCACGCTTGCCTGGTGGCCTATCAACGCAACATCTGGGATAGATTCTTTCCCCTCCTCTCCCACCTGCTGGACAATCACAGGGCCACTGCTGTTCAATATTTTAATAAGTCTGTGGCCTTTTCGAATCAAAAGATTTTGTCCTCTCGGCATACTGTCAAGGGTGCGGCGTGCGTGATGGTTGGTGCAATTGCTCTCCGCCGTTTTGCTTGGCTCTGGTATGCCAGGTTAACTGAGGATAACCAAAAGCGTATTGAGGACCTGCCCTTTGATGGCCAAGGGCTGTTGCGTGCCACTATAGATGAGGTGATGGACTAACTTGTGAAAGTTCGTCTGACAGCTAAAAAGATGGGCCTTCACCCCTCGGCCCAGCCTAGAAGATCACTTTCATCATGTTCTTCCTGGAAGCGCCCTATCTATTCTTACAGGTCACACTCTCCTTGCCACTCATCTCTGCAATCTTCCTTACTGGCCTCTTCCCACCATTCCTTTAGATGTCGCTAACCATCTTCCAAGAAATCCTCTTTGACTGCCAAATCTTGTTTTTGACTCCTGTTGCAGGTTGCCACTTCTGCCGCTCTTCCACTTGCCCAACCGCTTCATCAGAGCCACAGAACTGGGCTGCCACCTCAACATCTGGCGCAACATCTGGCGCAACATCACTTTGGACTCATGGGTTTTAACCATAGTTCGTCTTGGTTACTGTCAAGGTCAGAGACCTGGGTGGCGAGCCAGCCCAGAGGAGGGAGTGTGAGAGCCAGCAAAGTCCAGCCAGGAGGAGACAAGCAAGCACTTTACACAAGGGAGTTCATTTACCAGAGCATCAAGTGAAAGCCATAGTCAGAGTTCCAAAAGCCAAGGGTCAAGAGATCAATTCAAGGTAGCAGAAACCGGGTGCTGGGAGCAAGGAACAGGCAAGAAGAGGGCTTGAAAGAAGTTTGCCACAAGCAAAGGAAAGCTTCCAGGCAGGCAGTTATATAGTCCAAGACACAGGTGTGGCTAGTCACTGCATCTTGAGCTTAATCAAGGAAGCCTCCCTTTGCTCAGTTCTCTTGAGTCTCCACCTTGTTTGTGGGCTGATTGGCACAGGCTCCAAACCATCTTCAGAATCGGATCCCTGTTGCCCTAAAGGAGCAGGCAGAGGAACGTCCAAGCCTGCTTGGTCCATGTTGCTGCCATGGGGACCATGCTTGGTCCAAGCCTGCTTGGTTCATGCTGCTGCCATGGGGAGGGGGAGCTCTTGAGCTGCAGGATTCATCTCCGTCCAGAGCCACAGGGACCAACAGCTGCTGCTCGTCATCTCCACCCTGAGCAACAGGGACCCCTGTCATCAGCAGCTCTGAAAGGGGCTTCAGTTATCACAGTTACGCCATCGAGTTTTGAAGTACTCCTCCTCTCGGCATCTTCTATTCCACCCCTGCCAGCCCAGCCCTCCTCAAAGAGGTAGAGACCCTCTTTCTCAAAGGGGCCATAGAGCGACTTCCACCTGCAGCAAAATCCACAGACTTCTCCTGGTACTTCACAGTACCCAGATTGGATGGCACGATCCGACTCATTCTGGATCTCAGGGGGCTGAACTCCTTCATTGCCCCCCAGAAGTTCAGGATGGTCACCCTGTCCTCAATTCTACCCTTTCTGAGGCACTGGGACTGGTTCACATCCATCAATCTAAAGGATGCCTACTTCCACATTTCCATTAGCCCCCCGCAGAGGAGGTACCTCCACTTTGCGATCAACAGCATCTGCTACCAATACAAGGTTCTTCCCTTTGACCTCTCCACTGCCCCCCGGGTCTTCACAAAGTGCCTAGCCCCTGTGGTGTCTTACCTCCACATTAAGGATGTTCTGGTCTACCCTATTTGGACTACTGACTCCTGGTGGCATCCTGCAAACAAAAGCTATACAAGGACGTCCATATTACTCTCTCCCTCCTTTCCAATCTCAGACTCAGAGTGAACCCCAAGAAATCCCACCTCAAGCCCTCACACATCCTAGATTTCATCGGGGCCACCCTCAACTCCACTTGAGCCAGGGCCTTCTTACCTCTGAGGTGCGCACAGACTCTGCGACAGGTTGCAGCTGCCGTTCTGCGCAATCCGTCCGTTTCCACCGGCAACATTCAACAGCTCCTAGCTACATGGCTGCGATGACGGCGGTCACCTGTTCTTCCCACCTTCATGCTTGTCCCCTCCAGTACTGGTTTCTCTGAAGTTTCGACCCTCTGCTTGACGATCAACATCGTGTTCTTTTGGTGCCCCGTCCGGTGTGGGACTCACTTCATTGGTGGCTGTCCCCAAACCACCTCTTATCAGGGATGCCATTTCGGGAGCCCCGTCCAACTCTCACTATCATGACCGACGCATCTCTCCTGGGCCGTGGAGCTCACTGTCATGGTTGCGCAGTCCAAGGCCACTGGGCCAGCCTAGAGTTGCATCTTCATATCAACACATCGGAGCTACTGGTGATTTTCAAAGTGCTTCGGGCTTTTCGAAACCTCGTTGTTGGACGGACTGTCCAGATCCTATCAGACAATACAACAGCTGTCTGTTACGTGAATCGGCAGGGAGGCACTCACTCTTCCACTCTGCCCCATATGGCTCTACACATCTGGGACTGGTGCATTCCGCTATGGATACACCCCATTGCGGTCCACCTCATGGGGCAGGACAATGTGACAGCAGACATGCTGAGCAGGGACACAGCGTGTCATCACTAATGGTCCCTGTCTGATGCTGCCTTCTGGCAGATAGTGTCTCGATGGGGCACTCCAACCGTCAATCTCTTCACGACCAATCGCAACAGTAAGTGTTCCCGTTATTGCTCGAGAGCCGGCCTGGGCCCCGGCTCTCTCAGCGATGCATTCCAGTTGCCTTGGAACAAAGAGTTCCTTTACATCCCCACCATTTCCTCTTCTAGGTTGAGTGATGGCGAAGATTGTGACAAACAAGGCAGGCACCATCCTCGTCATTCCCTTCTGGCCAAGGCAGCACTCATTCGGCCCCTTCCTCGCCATGGTGTGGGGCCACACTATAAGGCTCCAGAATGCGCCGGACCTCCTCTCTCATTCAGGGAGTTGGGTAGTACACCCAGACCTACCTCTTCTCCGCCTCCACACTTGGAGGATAACGTTCTAGACTCTCCTGCTATCCAAGCTGTTCTCATGGCTGCGAGGAAAGAATCAACTCGTAGGTCCTACGAGTACAAACGGAAGAAGTTTGTGGCCTTTGCCGTCTCCCATGATGAGCCTGCTTCTTCTACCTCCCTGTCCACAGTGCTTCACTTCTTCCTGGTGCTATGGGATCAGGGCCTCGCCTTCTCCTCCCTGAAAGTTTATCTCTCCGCAATCGTGGCCTATCAGCCATGGGCTTCTCCTTCTTCTGCCATTTCCCGGAATGCTACAGTGAAGCAGTTCCTCAAGGGCCTGCAAAACCTGTAGCCTCCTGTCATTCCACTGCTTCCTCTATGGTCACTGTTGCTTGTTCTGTCCCAACTCATGCACCATCCCTTTGAACCAATGGCTGCATCTGATGACCCTCTCCCCACTATGAAGACAGCATTCTTGGTCGCCATCACTTCAGCCAGGCGAGCATGAGAGCTAACTGCGTTTTATTGTGATGAACCATTCCTGGTGTTCCACCAGGACAAAGTGGTCCTCCATCTCGATCTTTCTTTTCTTCCTAAAGTAGTCTCTGGTTGCCATATAATCAAGACTTGATTCTACCTACTTTCTATCCAGACCCTGCATCGCTCCTTGAGCACTCTCTTCGCTCACTCGTTGTGTGCCATGCACTTGCCTTTTACCTTCAACAGACCTCCACCTTCCGTCAGACTCCCCACCTTTTTGTGTGCTACAGTGGGCATTGGAAAGATCATAAAGTCTCCTCTCAACAGTTCTCCAAATGGGTTGCCCAGACAATTCACCTTGCCTATGAACTTGCCAGGCAACCTCCCTCGGCTTTGCTTCGGGCCCATTCTACCAGGGCGACAGCCTCCTCAGCAGCCCTTCTCGGGGGAGTTGACCTACAGGAGCTTTGCCATGGTTGCAGCCTTCGACTTTTGTCCGCCACTACCGCCAGCGTGATGCTTGCTTCAGCCATGCAGTGCCGTCTTCTATCCTCTAGGATAGAATGTCCAATGGTAAGCTACTCAGTCTCCCATTGTGTGAGGCACAGAGACCACGAAGAAGAACAGGTTGCTTATCTGTAATTGTGGTTCTTCAAGTGGTCATCTGTGCCCTCACACACACCCGCCCAGTCTCCCCTCTTTCAGGTCTTGCTTCAGCGAACTTCAAAACTGAGGAGAGATCGTTAGCTTGGCGGGACTGAGCATGCTCAGTACCGGATGGGAGAGGGGTTCCCGCCAAGCTACTCAGCTCTAGAACTTTCTGAAAAGCTATTGCGCATGCATGAAGATTCCCATTGTGTGAGGGCACACATGGCCGCTCAAAGAACCAAAGTTACAGGTAAGCAACCTGTTCTTTTCATTATCTACAAAGTCAAAGGATTTGCTGTAATCTGTAAAGCAAAGGCTGATTTTCTGCTGAATTTTTTTTCTGCCCTCTATTAACTCTGCTTACAATATGACCTATGGTAACTGTTCCTTTTCTGAATCCAGTTTGGATATCTGGCACTTCTCACTTTGTTATGCTAAAAGTCCTGGTTGTAAAACCTTAACCATCAGTTTGCTTAGATGGGAGATCAATGGAATGGTCCAAAGGTTACTGCAAATCCAAGCATTTCCTTTCTTGGGGACTGGAATATATATGGAGCATTTCCTGTCTATTGGCTATTGTTTTGTTTTCCCTATTTGTTGACAGATTTTTGTCAGAATTTGAATGGATTCTCTATTGGTTTGCCATTTATTCGTAGTGATTGTAACATTTTAAATACTGTATCTTAACTGTATCTGGCTGTGTATCTTAATTGTATCTATTGAAGAGCACTAGAAACAGGACATGAAATGAATCCGACTATGTTAAAATGCCTAAAACTGGTGATAAAGAAGAGAACAGAATGGTAGTGCATTTCAGAGTTCTGGAAAGGCGAGAAGTAATGAAGAAAGAAACTGTGCTAGAATAAATATAAATTATGTATTAAGTCATCTTTCTTAGCAGTAAGAAGATAGATAAACTGGGGAGTTCTGAAATTCGCTTCTGTGGTGAAAAACTTTAAAGAAGAGGTCAACAGTACTCTGCTTTTTAAAAATAGAAATAGTTCCCACATTTTTGCAAAACATACCAGCTGGACCAGCTGTGGAAGCACCAGCTCATGTACATGACAACCCCATGTCAAACTAGCCCCATACACTCAGTTGCGGGAAGACAACCTTGAGGTGATATGAAAGTTATTTCAGGAGTGGTTATGTACTTAGCTCAGCACTATGCACCAAGCAAAGGATGCATATTTATGGATAAACCTTGAAAAAACAATAGATTGTGAACTGTGTCTGTGTACAAATGTCAGAGCATTTCTGAATCTTATTGAAACTCCTGATTGTTATCTTTAAAGCCCTAATGGCTATCTGAAGATCTGCCTCAAAGCTTGGAACATCATTTATTTCTTTGTTTTTTTAAAGTATTTCTGCATCGCCTCCCAGCCCACAAGAGCTCCTGAGGCAGTGATCAAATAAAAACAATACAGAGATAAATTGTATAAAAAAAACATTCAAATATTCTTTAAAAACTTCTGAAGCCAATCTAAAACAGAATCACAGAGTCCAGTTTTAAAAGAGTTAAAAATAGCAGTTTCAGACATTGAATGTGTTACAGAACAGCACTGTTTTGGAAGCTTAAAAGAGAAAAGGCCAGCGTAACTTCCTTGAGTAGAGAGTTCCACAGTCAAGGCACTGCTAGAGAGAAAGCCCTGTTACATGTACCCATCAACCTAACTTCACAAGGTACTGAGACATGGAAGAGGGCCTCCTCTGAAGATCACAAATTTCTGGGAGGCTCATATGGGAGGAGTGAGTCATTCAGATATCTTGGCCCCAAGTCATTTATGGCTTTGTAGGTCAACACCAGCACCTAGAATTGAGCTTGGAAGCAAAATGAAAGCCAGTGTAGTTCTTCAGTACGGGAATTATGTTGTCCTTAAAATGCACACTGATACCAGTTTGGCTGCTGAATTTTGCACTAGGTACAGCTTCCAAACACTCTTCAAGGGCAGCTCATTACAGTAGCCTAATTGAGAGGTAACTAAAGAATGAACCACTATGGTCAGATCTCCTTTCCCCAGAAAAGGGCACCACTGGTGTCCTGTCCAAAGCTGGCACTCCTGGCCAGCGCAGCAAACTGGCTTTTCAGGAGCAGTGCTGGGTCCATGAACATCCTCAAGATACAAACCTGATCTTTAAGAGGGAGTGCATCCTCCTCCCGAGCAGTGATCCCAAACCCAGAGTTGTGATCCGAAACCCAGATTTGGGATCTATTCTTTTTCAGGGTTTTGCTACTGCCCAGCAGCACTTCCATCATGTCTGGATTAAGCCTCAGTCTGTTCACTCTCATCCAGTCCTTTCAGCATCCAGACAGTGATTCAGTAGTACCACAGCTTCCTTGATATCAGTTGTAAAGGAGAGATAAAACTAGGTATCATCAATATACTGATGACATCCAACCCCAAAGCTCCAGATGACCTCTCCCAGGGACTTCATGTAGATGTTAAAAAGCATAGCGGGCAGTATTGATCCTTGTGGAATCTCACAGGCTAATGGCCAAAAGGCAGCACCACCAAGAATGACTGGAACCTCTGCAAGGCAATGCCTCCAAGTCCCATGTCAACCAAATAACCCGGAAGGATACCATGATTCATGGTATCAAATAGCACTAAAAGATCCAAGAGAACCAAATATATCCCCTGTCCAACTCCTGGTGCACGTCATCCACCAAGGCGACAAGGCTGATTGGCCTCACCTCTTGAAGCAACTCATCCACATCACCATATAGAACAAACTGAAACTCATCCATCAAAACTAGACAAGTACATGCTTCAGTTGCCTCCCCAGTTACTATCTTCAGTGTGGAGTCCAGATCACAAAGGATGAGAGCAACTTTCCCCACAAATTATTTATCAAATTCATCACAGCACTTTTCTGAGAGCTCCTCCCCAGCAATTTGAGATCTAAGATCTAATAGCTCTTCTGCTACCTGGAACAGCAGCACTGGATAAGATTGAGCTGCTCTAACAGAGGCAGAAAGAGTCATTTTTTTGCTGCCCTGGCTGCAAAGTGGGTTCTAAAATGGGCCTTAAGCTGTAATTGGTCAGATTCATCCTGAGTCTTTCTCCACTGCTGATTTTGTCATCTACCCGAGCACTTCATTGCCCTGAGTTCCTCAGAAAGCAAAGGGACCATGCTCTGCACCCAAGTAAAGGATGCTTGGAAGCATTTGTGCAGATTGCCCAAGAGATTTCCTTATTCTACAGATCAACCAGAGCATCAACAGAATCATTAACTCTAACAGTTGGAAAGTCATCCAGAGCATTCAGGAATCCTTTTGGATCTATTAGTCTCTCTGGAGGGACCATTTTAATGCCCCCACAACTACTGCAGAGATTAGGAATCCCAGCAAATCTAAACTTATCAGGGAGTGATCTGTCCATGACAATGGGGTTCTTTCAACACTCCACCCCACCTTACCCCCAGATCACTATCATACCGACCAGCAAAAACTAGATCAAGAGCGTGGCCTGCTAATGTGTGGGACCAGATATTAACTGAGACAGACCCATGGTTGCCATAGAAGCCATGAAATCTTGAGCTGGCCCTGATGGCCTCAGCATGAATGTTAAAATCCCCCAACACAGTAAGTTTGGGGGAGATTAACACTACCACCAAGACTACCTCCAGCAGTTTAGACAGGGTAACAGTTGGGCAGCAGGGTAGATGATACACCAATGGAATCCCCATCCTGTCTCATTGCCCTATTGCCAGGTGTATATACTCAAACCTTGGAAATTGTCAGACGAGGTACCTCAATAGGGAAATGGAATCAACAGTAGGTTACTGTGACTCTTCCTTTCTGCACACCAGATCTTGTCTGCTGCTGCACCCAGAAATGTGGTAAGCATAACTGAGTCAAGTTACCTCCCTGCTCTTTAGTTAACCAAGTTTCAGTTATATGTGCAAAGTCAGCTTTGTTGTCCAGAATCAAGTCCTGGATCATATTGCTGTTCCTAGTCACTGACCTGGCATTAAGCAATGGCACTTTGTGGTCTGATGGGGTTCCACTAGAGTAGCCAAGAATCTGTTGGTTGGATGGTGAACCAGAAGGACAAACAGCCACGGGCTGTCTCCCCCTGCTTTGGCTTGTTCTACCTCCACGGCTATACCTTCTACTGCCATTATGACAGAAATGACAGCAATCTTTGTATTTTCTGAACACATGTTTGATTGATTGAAGTAACAGCACCCTTGTAAGTTCTGAACACATATTTGGCTGACAAAAAATACAGAACAAACAAATGATCATATACAAACACACAGGTCAGTTTAGCCTGAAGTACTCCTAATACTTAGCTAAAGCTGGCCTCATGGGATTTTGTTCAGTAGGTGCTCCATTTTTTATCTAGAGTGCAGTTCTGGCAAAAGCTTCCCAGGGCCAATGTAGGTAGCTTGCCTGGCTCCACAGTCTGCTATATCTAGATCATTAGGTAAAGCAGATCTCTGTTGTGCTGTAAGCTGCAGCCCCAGAATGAGAGTCACAGGACAAGAGCCCTTGTGCTCTCACTCTTTGACTTGCACCTCTGGTAAGATGCCTGCCTGGACAACGACTGCTGGTGGAGAATAGCCCAACACAGTCTCAACAACTCAGATCTCCTCAAGTTTAGCTTCCTTCCACAGCAACCGGTTCTCCTCAGTTCCTCTGGCAACATGCCTAACTTAACAATTCCTGCAGTGGGGAGGAGCCCAATACAGTCTCAGAAGCTCAGATTTATCTAGTTTTCAAACATTAGGTTTGAACATCAGTTTAGTAATATTAAATGTTAGAAATCAGAAGATAAGTTCATTGCCATCGACACTAATAATTGAGATAATTTAATTGGTAAAAATACCATTAGCTAACACATTCTTTAAAATCTTGGTTTTGGATCACACCATGGGATTCATAGGGAATGGCAGAGGTTGTATTTGTAGACCTTATTGCTAATTCTTTCAAAAGTGCTCTTTTAGTCCTTTTAAAGTTGCCTTCATCTTTTTTTCCAAGATAGATTACAAACTCCATAATATGATTAGTGTCCAGGCGTGGTGGAAATCCATTCTGTCAAGGTGGGAAAGGCTATCTCAAAGTGTTTCACAACCTCTTCAATTAAATTCGTAACTCAACTTCATCTCTCTTTTCTTTCCACTCTCATCAATGTTTGCACTTTTCAAATAATTTGTTTGTTAAAGGTTAATAAGAAATGAGGGCACTGATCCACCACAAGTGAAGCAATAACTAAATAGCTACAAAGATCAGTTAGTGAATAAAGGATAGAGAATTCTCAATAAGAAATGTTTGAAGGCTTCAGAACATATGCATAATATGTTATTGCACAAATTAATCACTGCCTCCCTACTCCCGGTCAAGGAGTATGATCTACAAAGATTAATAGCAGAGAACTTTTTTTTTCAGCCAGTATCCCAAAATCTGTGGCATCTTCAGTTGAAATGTTGAGGTATCTAAAAAGCCCATTGTTTTCTCTGCTCTCATTTACGTTAAAAGGGAGTGGGTAAAAAGGAGGAGGAAGAAAAATGGGAGGAATGGAAAAGAAGGAGGTCGATGCCAAGAGAAAAGGAAACAGGGATGAGGAAGACAACACTTAATTATCTAAGAGTATAGCACTGTGTGAGCAACAACAGGATTACAAAGAAATTCATTGCAGTTTACCCCAAATAATATTATAGAAAACTGTACCTTATACCAGTGTTTCTCAACCTTTTTCTGACCATGGCTCCCTTCCAACCTTGTTTCCTTCCTGTGGCCCCCCCATCCTACCAGTAGAAAGAGAAATATTTAAATGTTTTGTTTGTAAATAGAACACAGCAACCACGAAAAGAATGACAAACACAATGGCTAAAAATACCTGAATATTACATGCAGAACTCATGCATGCAGCAACATACCTCCTTTCGCTGTAATATTTACATGAAGAAACAGCGCCCCACACACTAACATTGCTGCACCCATGTACCTTGCTCATGACAAATCAGATGCGGACAGCTTGGTGCACGCAATAGTAGAGTGCAGAAGTGAGAGAGAGAAGGAAGTGGAAACGATGTTGCTGCAGAGTGCATGTGGTGATCCATCTGCTGGGCTCCACAGTCACTTCTCTGTTCATTCTACTTCTCTGTTTTCTTCCTTCACTTCTTTGTTTTCATTTTTCTTTTATGTTTTCTTTTCTCAGTCACTTCTCTGTTTTATTCACTTCTTATTTCTCTCTGTGGCCCGCTACTCTCATGCTATGGCCCCCATTTACATGATTTTCACCTGTGGCCCCCTTGGAATATCCTGGGGGGGCCCAAGGGGCCATATGGCCCCTGGTTGAGAAACACTGTCTTATACTATAATATAAGTAGAAGCAAGTCTAGAATATAGTCAATAAAGGAGAGATTGTGAAGAGATTCACAATTCATCCCTCAAAAGAATCTAAGCAATTTCCTTCCATACTGACCCATTCAGGGGATACCTGCCTTTCAGGCCTAAAAGTCTTGACATTTGAAAAGAACCTTGCTCATCTTCTAACAAAAGTAGCACCCCATTCCATTCCATTCCAAAATTTCCTTTTTAAATTGTCTTCATTCCTTCAATAGTTCTTTCTTCTACTCTCTTTTAGGCTCCAGAAAGTTCTTGTTGTTTCTCACTTACTCCATCTTTCTCCCTTCTTCCAGACTAGTCCACCTTACAACACAGAAATATGATGTATTTCCTCTAATCCTAATGTTTCTTATTTTAGAACAACATCCTTTCCTGTGTTACTGAATCTGACAGAGAGGTACCCACCCTAACAAATTCTGATGTATTCTAATTACATAATTCACTAAAGCCCATTTTTAACTTCATTGTTAATTGCAAAAATCTAGCGTGTTAGTTGAAATCACTAGAAAAATCCAACCAATTAGTAACTTAACAACTTAGGCAACTATGCTCTTCCAAGATCTGGTTTGTCTACACTGATACAAACCTACCTATATTCTAAGATTAGCCGCAGAAGTCCAGTTAACATGCCTGACAGTAAGCTGTAGTATAATGGCAGGTATGGGAGATAAGGGCTTAATCTTTATGGAATGTTCTAACCTGAGGTGTGTGCTCAGCTCTCTTCCTGACTGTTTTAAAGATTTATTTGTTCCAGAATATGTTTAATTGAATATATAAACATCTTTTATATTGAGAGATTTTCTTTTTTTACTGTGATGGTTATTTTGAAATATCTTATTTTATACTTTACTGTTTTAACTTCTCACTTCTCAACACAATTTTCTGTACATTTTATACATACACTACTTCCTTGCTAGCTCCTTCTCCTAAGGAAATACAATCTATATCCAGATTACTGGGGAAGAAGAAAAGTGAGCAGCCTTTCTACCTACTATATATGAGAAAAAAGATGTCCAGGACCTGTGTGTGTGTGTGTGTGTGTCCTTGTCTATTTGTGTGGGAGTGTTGCTGAGCCAGCATCGCATGTAGCCCTCTGGACCAAAAAGGTGCTGCACTTCTGCTAGATGATTTTACAAATGCAGAAGAAACAGTGTCATCATCATCATCTTCATCATAAGCCACAGTAGCATTGCAAAACAGTGCAAAAGGCTAAATATGTGCCTAGACAGAAGCTAAATATGTGTCTAGACAGAAGAACCTTCACCTGAATCTCTCATAGATGAGGGGCAAAAGTGAGTTCTTGGCAGGAGGGTTTGCATTCAAGATCCTGCCAGAAAGTCCTCTCCAGCTGATTGTAGGGGATGGACATAGTCCTATAAAGGAAAGTGGTCCTTAAGGTGTTCTAGATACTTCCCTAAGTGGCCAGGACTTGCACATCCAAGAGCTGAGGAAATCCAGAACCAAGATGGACTAGTAATCCACCCAGGGACAATTCTCAGTTTACTTGCGGTTCATTCTTTTCCTTCCATACACGTTTTTCCATGGGGCTTCCCAGTGAGCAATATAAACAATTCTGTTTTTGGAGTAGGGCTCCTATCCTCATGTCTGTGGTATATCTATTCCTCCCCCATGCCTTGTTCTAGTTTGTTGTTTTTGTTAAATGCTGTCAAGACAGCCAAGAGACCTCTAAGTCATCAACAGCCCTGCCAGTGCCATGGCTTCCTTGATTTTCCTGTAGTGCTGTCTTCTTCTTTTCCTACTACCTTCTAACTTAACAACCATTATTGTTTTTCCTAATGAGTCATGTCTTCTCATGGTATGTCCAGCTTCTAGGACCTAACATATCTTCTTCGGATCTAGGGAGAGTTCAGGCTTGATTTGCTCTTGGGGACATTTGTATATGTTTTTGGCAGTCCATAGTATCTCAGAACTCTCCTCTAGCACCACATTTCAAATGAGTTGATTTTCTTCCTATCAGCTTTCTTCATTGTTCAGCTTTCACAACCATACATAGAAATCAGAAATATGATGGTGTGAACCATCCTAACTTCAGTTTAGAATGATGCTTTTTTACAGTTGAGGATCTTACCTGGTTCCCTCATAGCTGCCCTTCTGAACTAGTTTACACTATCAGAAAAACTGATTTCTGAGATGAAGGAATTCATTCCCTTGCTCCTGTCCCACCATGTTATGTGTGTATCGGGCACTGTCACTGTGTGTGGGAGAAATGTCAGAGAAGCTTGTGACATCATTTCTTCTGAACATAAGAGGCTTGTTGAACACAGTGCCTGCTAATTAATACCTGTGGAGGAACACTTCAGATGTTGCTGACACTTCATTCTGCTATTTGAAGGACGTATGGTGCATGTTTTATAAGGCTGCCATGGATGGGTGTAAGAACACAGAGTGATTTTTTTAAAGCACCAAATAAAGGCAGAAATGTATATAGTTTCTGGAAACTCTTCAGCAGAGAAGCATGGGTAATGTGGGGCAGAGGGATGGGGAGAAGTTAGCAGGACACCTGCTATGTTGGTTTTAATGACAGTAGCTTCACAAAAATTATATCCCTGTAATTAACCCCTTTCCTTAGAGGGTATAAAATTTCTTCAAGTGAGTTGTTGTTATTCATTCATTTACATTCCACCTTTTCCCTGGAACCCAAGGCCATTTAGAAATATTAAAGCAAGTAAAGTTAAAAGAACACTTTCAAGGTCATGAATGAAAAACATATTGAAAGTGATTATTAACATGCAGTAAAAATCAGCAAAATAGCACACTATAAAAAACCCTAGCAGTCACTTCCTAAACATCTCAGGACAGAAAAGATTTCACCTGTCCGTGGAAGAACAGCAAGTATGAGCTTTTCTGCATCCATCCCACCCTCTCTAGCAAGGCACTCTGTAGCCTGGGAGCAGCCACAGGCCTTCACCCATGTTCCCACCAAACATGCCTGAAAAGGGGGTTGGGGCCAAGAGAAGGGCCACCACTGAGCATATTACAGTCCAGGCAGGCTCATAATTGGAAGAGATGATCTTTCAGGTAGTCTGGACCCAAGCTGCATACATCTTTATAGGTGTAGCACCTTGAGTTGTGCCAGGAAATAGACCAACAGCCAGTAGAACTATTGCAGTTAGGGAGTTGTGTGCTCCATGTAGCCAGCCCAGGTCTGGCTGTATTCCTTTGGGCTTACTGAAGTTTCTGAGAAATGTTAAAAGGCAGCCCCACGCATAACACATTATAGCAATCCAGATGAGATGCAAATAAGGCACTATCATTATTGCAGTTCAGGCATTTCCAGGAATGATGCAGCTGGCACAATAGCTTTGAGTGTGCAAATGCACTCCTCGCTACCACTGAAACCTGGACCTCCAGGCTCATGGCTGAATCCAGGAGTACACCAAAGCTGCATATCTGTGTCATCAAGGGAGTGTAGGCCCGTGCAACACAAGCATGAATGCCTACTCCCTGATCTGTATTTTGATTGAACTGTGTTTTAAGAAGCCTGAGGGATTCCATAGGCCTGCAGCCAAGGAGTCAAACAAGTCTTCTGGTAACAGGCTGATATAAAGAACTAATTACATACTTTTGACTTTTCACTTTCAATTTGTAAGTTCAGTTCTAGAATTTCATTTTTGCTCACTAAGGTTGCCAGTAGGCTTAGGGGTCCTGGAACTCCCTCTTTCACACAGTTGTTAACGTGTACAGGAGCCCTGTCCTGTATTTCACTTGGCAACTCTACTTGTCACTATTTGCTTCAGTACTTCATACTCCCTTCTTCAAAATACTAGTTTAGTTCCAATTATCTTTAAGGAAGACAATGAATTCATTCCCTTTCTCTATAGTCTCCTTTTCCTCCTCTAGATCTACTGTCATCTAGTGGTCCAACTGCTTCCTTACATTCTTTCTTCTGAAGTAGTTGAAGATTTTTATTGCTAGTCTTAAGTTATTAGTGATATCATGTCAGAATTATTTTTCTTGCAACCGTTTTGTTTCTTTTATGTTGGACATCTTTTTGTTCACTTTTATACCCCACATATGCAGGGTGTTCCATTTTCTGACGGAAGTCTTTCATCTAATGGCTTCCTTGGTATTGCGTTTTAGCCATGTTGAAGACCACTTTGGCATGATAACCTGTAGCAGACATCCTGGCTGAACTAATGTTACTGGGATTAATGTCCACAGATAGTGGAGAATTTTACTTTCTAGACTCGGCCTTTCAGCTTCCTTTTCCCAATTTCTTCACTCTAGACCAATTTCCTTTTCTGAAGCCAGAAGTGACTATGTTCAACATCGTGTAAATGCTGCTTTAACAACATGCATATCTTATATTAATTCCTGGGCTCCATCTGGGATTAATTTTGGGCCTCCTCCCTTCTGGACTAATCCAAATTTCCAGTTTACCTAAAGATTTGTAGACAATTCTTATCTGTATATTTACTAATTATATATAGCTATACAATTCCTTTTAGTTTAATTGGCATAGTTAACATTTATGAACAATAATTTGATTTTATTTTTGTAAAAGCAACAGTAGCAATTAACTAAAACTACTTCAGGAAGTAGAGCTTTACTGCCAAACATGAGTGAATAAATAGTCTTATTTATAAATGACTGCCTGTCAAACCCATTTTTCATGAAGGCAAGAACTCTCATACTTGCATGAATTAATTCAAGTTTTTAATCATGTTAAATCAGCTCCATTTTTCTATGTGTGTTTGAATAGCATTTCCATTAATTTAATTTCTGCAGTGTCAGCACAGGAACACCTGATTATATTCACTTTTTGGCACATGGTTAACTCTTAATCCCCTCCTAAGCAGCAGCCTCAGGTAGGAGAAGCATTATGAGGTTCTCAAATGTGTGGCATGTTGATAAACATGCAAAGTGGAAATGGCTTCTTTCAGCATCTCATTTGAATTCTAAGCATGTTGGAAGTATTTGCTCTTTCCCAGAGGAAAGAACTCCTCACTTCTGTTTCCAGGCATGGATTTTTTGCATATCGTTTTCCTCAGTCAGCAAGAGATAAACAAGAAGGATGGGTTGGGGGAGGCAAAATACTTTATTCTCATACCTAATTTTTATAGTCACAAATTTCATGGCAGGAAGTAAACCCTTTCATAGCATAACTAAATTTATCTATCAGCTTCATTACAATAAATAATGAGCTGTCAAATTAAATTCTTGCTTTTATGAAACATTTTTAAAATGCATTAAAGACAACACAGTTTTTGGACATGAAGGCTTTCAGTTTGTCTGTGCCCTTTTCTGTCAGTAGAAGGGAAAGCAGGAAAAATTGGGTGTCCCTGTTCCTTTTCACTCTTCCTCTTTTGTGGCTTTTTCTGCTACCACAAGGGGAAATTTTTATTTCTCTGATTACCTCCATGAAACAAGCCTTCAAACTCATTAGGTCTCAGATATTTATCTTACACACTGTAGGTTGACTTACTAGACAGAGGATGGTTGTCACCCTAGCCACATGGGGCTGGGCATTGACACAGGGTGAAGAATGCATAATAGACACACTGGATAAAGACTATAATATTATCTACAGCTGCTTAGAAGATTTAGCTGTGAGATGTCCATCAGGACTTGTTCTTGTTGGTCATTTCTTCTGCATAGTGAGTAGCAACCTTAGGTTTCTCCTGAGCAGAATTGATGGGAGAAGGAGCCTCTCATGCAGGCTGTGGCTGCTGGAATTTCTCAGAGGTAACACGAACTGGTTGAGTAAAAATAAAAATAAAGCAGGGGAATTTATAAAACAAGTGACCAGCAGTGCTTCTAACACTAATTAGAAGATAAAATCAAATAGGCCAGGATAAGGACATCAACAGTGATAGTCCCCCTGGGTTGTTTAAAATGCTGCTGTTCAGTGCCGTTTCAGTGAATGGAAAAACAAGTGCCATTCAGGATTTCATCTGGATGAGTGTGATGACCTGGCCTGTATTACAGAGACCTCATGTGTTAATCGCTCTCAGCTCTTCCTACCTGTTTTCTTCTGTGCAGCAGTAGGAGAGACCTAGAGGAGAGGAAGGTAGAGTTGCAGTGGTCTGTCAGTGGGTGCCTTCAGCAGCCCATCTACTGAAGGACAACAGTGGAGTGGTAACACTAGACTCAGAATCATGAGATCGTAGATTTGGCAGGGGCTCCAGAAGCCATCAAATTCAACACCCTCCTCAGTACAGGAAATCAAGCTAGAGCATCCCTAGGAGATGGCTATCTAGGCATTTTTTGAAGACATCTAGAGAAAGAGACCCCCCCCCATGTGATAGGGTCCATTGTCAAAATGTTCTTATTGTCAAGAAGTTCCATGTTCAACCAAAATCTACCCCACTGCACTGTCAAACCTGGCCCTACCCTCTGGGATAGTAGAGGCCTTCCTTCTCATCCCTGTAACAGCCCTTTAGTTAACAGTACAATCATGTCACCCTTTAGTTTTCTCTTCACCAGGCAGAACATTTCCAAATCTTTCAACTGCTCCTCATATGTTTGGTTTTCCATACTTCTTACCATCCTTGTTGACCTTTTCTCAATCTGCTCCAACTTGTCTATATTCTTCTTGTAGGTACAAGCCACTGTGTGGTTTCTTTGCCACTTGGAAGTGAGGAAATCCATTGGCCCCCAAACTGGGACAGTCTCTGTTAGCCTGCAAAACCAAAGTCCCTTAAGGGAACCTCTAAAATAGGGAGAACTAATAGACATGTAGGCCCTGTTCCCTTGCAACTGGATCTTCACTCATGCTAACAACCAAAGTGGGCATAAGAGATGAATGACTAAATAGTAGGTACAACACAAGAGGTGATTTTTAGGGTTGTTGGGGGTGGAGGTTATATCATCCCCCATTTGGCCCTACCCCAAAATAATCATTCCCAAGGGAGTATTAAAAAAGGAAACTAAGGAACTGTCCAAAGCAATTATTTTTCTTTTTAAACTCTACACTGGGAGGGTGAGTAATTAAGTGTCTTTTAAATGCTATTCCTTGTATGATTGTAATCCTGTAACTCCCTGAGTCATGAAGGTCACCTTGGGCTAGGTTAGTCACACATGTACACTTCTTTTGCATGTGCACACTCTGACCTACCTCCTGTGATTGTTGTAAGGATAGAGTGGCTCGGAAAAGAGCCATGTACACCTTAAGTACACTGGAGGGAAAGGCAGGATATAACTGTGACAAGCAAAGCAAAGAATATAATAAAACATGATATTAATATTGGAAGCAGGTGGAGTTTTTGAATGTTGTTAGAAATGACTTTGTTGGGATGGCACGACCATAGTGGAGCAGATCATATGTATGATAAAAGTCACATTGTAACTTAGTATAACTTTGGATGATCTCTAAAAGGACACCTGATGCTTATGCTGCATTTGAGGTAAATATCTAGATTAGGGATGGGACAAATCCAGAATTTTCTGAATCTGAATCTGGATCTGAATCTCTGGAAGGTTCTGGGAATCCACGAATCTCACAAATCTTGAATCTTTTGAATCTTTTTTTAAAAAAGGGTTTAAAAAGCAAGGGAAAGAAAGCACTTCTACTGAAAAGTGTTTTTGAAGCAGAATTTGACATCTTTGTTTAATGAAAAACAAATTAAATAATAGTTTTCAGTTCAGGAAAGCATACCCATACTTCTTATTAAGAAGATACAAATGCAATGAAGTATATAACTCTCAAGTCAAAGAAATAGAGATTATTACCTTGCAGAGGGAGCCAGCCGTGGGGACAATATTCTCAGTCTTTTTGTTTTTTTCAATCATGCCCATGAAGAGGACAGTTCACTTTGATGGCTGCTGAAAACATCATTGCCAGTGTCATTTTCAGTTCAATTTCTTGCTTTTAGGCTTTATGGCAATGGCTACTGTTAAAGAAATTGTTTTCATCCCCTATTAAACATTTCTTCAAAAGTCCTATAAATTTCAAGGGGACTTAGTCCACAAGTAAGGTTATATAGCACTGCAGCTGCAGTTAGTGAAGCTGAATGCATAGTGTTAACTTCCGTCTGTATCAGATTTTATTCATTTATTTATTAATTGAATGTATATTCTCTTTTTCTCCCAACATGTGACCCTAGGCAGTTTACAGTAAGGTTAAAATAAGAGCCAGCCAGGGTTTGATTCTCTGTTCGGCCGTGGAAACCCACTGGGCATGTCACAGACTCTCAGCCCCAGAAAATCCTATGATAGGTTTGCCTTGGGGTTGCCATAAGACATTAACAACTTGAAGGCACATGTCAGCAAGAAGATCCAATGATGAAAAGCTTTAAAAACTATTAAATTAATGATCATACTGTTGTTATGTGCCTTCAAACTCACTAGCACTCATGGTCATAGCATTTTCTGGGCAAGATTTTTCAGAGGAGATTTGCCATGGTTTCGTCAGAAGCTTAGAGAGTGTGACTTGCCAAAAGTCACCCAGAGGGCAGCTAAGCAGGGATTCAGTCACTGATCTCTCAGAATCCTAGTATGACACTCAGGCTACTATATCAGATGGCTAATATTGAAACACTGATAACTTAAAGCATTTATGAAATCATTAAAAATGACAATAAAGGTAAAAGTGCAACACACATTAAAATTTCCCTCCACACAGCTAATTAAGTTAAAAAAAGTCTGCAAAAGGAGAGCAGAGAGGGGGCCACCTAGCCTTCTAAAGTAGGGAATTCCACAACCTGGGAGCAGCCACTGAGAAGGTCCTCTCACGTGTCCTTAATAGATGGATCTGTGGCAATAGTGGGACTGCTAGAAAGCCTTCCTCCAAGGATCTTAAGACTCAGACATGCCCCTGTAGGTCAAAACAGTCTTTCAGGTGGTTTGGACCTGGTGGCGCAGTGGTTAAATGCCAGTACTGCAACCACAAGGTTGTGAGTTCGATCCTGCCAGGCTCCAAGATTGATTCAGCCTTCCATCCTTTCGCAGGTCGGTAAAATGAGTACCCAGCTTGTTGGGGGCAATTAGCTAAAAAATACATTGTAAACCGCTTAGATAACACTCAGTTGATAAGCGGTATAGAAATAAATGCTATTGCTATTGCTATTGTAGAGCTTGATAGCTCATAGCCATCATTTTGAATTGTGTTTAATTATCTAAAAGAACTGTCACCGAGATGAAGATGCACATTTGTTCTCTGCTGGCCCAGGTTTAATGGTTTTAAGTTACAGGAAGGTAGATTTCTAGTGAACATTAGAAGGAACTTCTTCATAGTAAGAGCAATTTGGCAATGGAACCAAATGCCCTAGAGACATGGTGAATCTGCTCCTCTTGGCTTCTTCAAAAAGAGGCTGGACAGCTACCTGGTGGGGTGCTTTAACTTGAGTTTCTTCACTGGTTGAACTCAATGGCTTTGGGGTCCCTTCCATCTCTATGAAACTAGTAGCCAACTGCTAGTGAAGCTGTTTCATCAAGAGAGTTGTATGTTTTCAATAACATATTTTCAGTTTTAGATGGTGAACACCTTGGGGCAGTGACCTGTCTTTTTGTTTTCTGCTCTGTAGAGTGTCATATTAATCACAACTTCATCAGTTTATTTTTAGGACAAGATGTAAAACTCAATGATCAAGAAGAATTAGAAGTGTTAGAAGGTACTGCAAATTGAGCACAGCTAAAAGAATTTGGCAGAACAAATACAAACAGTAGTGTTTAGAGGTGTCTTTTAAGTGTTCTCATTAGCACAGGAGAAATGTTTTTAAAAGACAGAAAGAAGTGGAATGTAAAACTTCCTCTGTCTTTTTCTCCTGCCCGCTCGACACACTCCCCTCAATTATGGAAGCAACGCTAGTCTGAGGATTTCTCTTTTCCCTCTGTGGGCAATTTCTTTTTTCATGCATTGATCTGAATTTTACTTCAGACTATTGCTGGCTTCTCTTGTTGACTGAGTCTTCCAAGATATACCACACTGGTAACAGAGAGCAGATTGTTTTTATTTTAATAGGATATATATGTAGACAGAGGGAGTTTTACAAATCACAATATACATTTTTTAAGCAGTTCATTTTATTCTGCACTTATCACAATACTGAGCCAGTCCCACTTCAGCTCACATCAGCAAGGTTATGAAATATGAGTGGGTCATGTTGTAAGATGTCCCTATCAGCTATTAAGTGTTTGCCTCTTGGTCTCCCAGATGTTTTGGACTTCAGCTCCCAGAATCAGCCAAGACAGCTGGGACTTCTGGGAGTTCAACTCCAAAACACCTGGAGGACTAAGAGTTTGAGAATCACTAAGCTAAACCGTCTTTTTCGCACAGCATGGTCATTTATGCCAGGCAAAGGGTCCATTCAGCTGGATGGTACATCTTACAATTGGGTGCAAAATCAAACTGTATATATGGATAATAATACTATTTGTAAGGATAACAGCAATAGCAATAACACTGCAAAAATAAAGTATCATATATATTTTCAGATGAACATAGAAAAGAAAAACAGGTTAACACATATTAACAGCAATAGTGAAAAGATAAACAATATGCAACTGGGAGCTGCATTATTCTTATGTTTGAAATTGTACCTACACTCAGGGGTGGGGTTTCTGTTTGTACTGTTTTATGCAGAAGCAAAGAGAAATCCAGAGTAATGAAGAGCACTCCAGAAAAAGCTTTACTTTTTTGGTCTTTGATTTTCATTTCAGCTTTTCACATCCCTTCACATCAGTTGGAAGTAATTTCAAATGACAAAGGCTTTTCCAGGGCAAATGCAAACCCTGTGATTTACAGAATATAGCAGGAGCATGTAGGATGAAAGGGAACTGTCTGATATCCATATTCATCAAATCAATGGGGAGGAAGAGTTAACAGCACTTTAAATAAGCTCTAGATTAGCTTTAATGTAAATTGACTTCAGACTGATTTTGAGACTTGCAGCCAGAGATTTCAACTAGTGATTTCAAGTCAATATTATTCAGCGTATGGGTACGCTTAACCTTTTCTTCTTTGCCAGCTATCTTGTAGATCTGTGCTTCTCAAGCTTTCTACCAACCACTACCACTTCAAAAATGACACACTCTCTATTACATTTCTTTCTGCTCTTGGTTTTGTCACTCCCTGCTTTCCTAATGGCCCATCCTTCCCTCTCCTTCTCTTTCCCTCGTTTTCTCATCCATCCACCCACCTTCAAATTCTGCGGTGTTTCTGCTTCTGTTCTTTCGTTATTCAAAGGATTACAGCTTCCACTCTACATAGGCCCAGCCAGACTGAATGAGCACTTTCCTTATGGCAGCTACTCTTTTTGCCAACATTTCTGCTGAGCAAGTAGTGTTTTATATGTGCCGTCACGAATTTCCTGAGCCAGGTAGATTTATTTGCTCTGGTAGAGCTCTCTTGCAACCATGGGAATGTCCGTGTTCCTGCTCATTTTTAAATGATGATCATTTTAATATGTCATTTTAATAAGTTAATATGTCTTTCCCTGCGTAGGAGAAAAATTACATGTAGAAAGTGTTAGAGTAATCCAGCTTTTCCTTGCGCTTTTGACTGCTTGTTTCTTCCTGCTTCCACATCATCCTAGCACAGAAGTAGGTCAGGGTGATGGCAGAAATGGGCTGCAAGGAGGTAACAGTTGGCTGTAGTGCCAGATGAACTGGCAGAGGAAATTGGCAAGGGAACTGCATTCAGACTTCCTATTGGCATATTGCCTTATCACACAGTTTATCCACAAGCTATGGCAGCAGAACTTGGTATTCCGTTGGGGACGGGAGGGGGCATGTGGAATGTACTGTGGTAAGATAACATATGTGAACTGTAATTATAAGCACAAACATCCCATAGTTTTACCATGATAGCCTTCATGAATCAAAACCAATATTTTAGTTTTAAAATACCCAGTAGGCCTTGTATTAACTGATGGGGTGTGTTGTGAAGAGAAATATGTATAAATTAACCAGAAGAATTAGTATATAAGAGTTAGAGTAGGTACAAAAGTAAATTCATCCTGGGTTCTGCAGATTGCATCTGCTCAGTTAAATGAAATAATTAGAATCAGATTCTTAAGTAATTAAGTAAACCTACATGGGTGAATTTCACTACACAGTTCAAACATGTTATGCTGAAAGGGTTAAATTGAAGAAGCTATTGATAAGGTAGAAAAATAGAGAAAAATAAGGTGAGCAGATGCGTCCTTTATCTTATCAGGAGGCTTAGGTATGTGCTTAGCTGTACCGGGAACCTAGGGAGTTTTGATGTTGGAGGGATACCTCCCCCTTGGTACCAAAATATATGATTTTTGAAAGCTGTAACCTAGGTCTGTATAACCTGTAAACACTTCATATATGGTCATACGTAATCATTTCCTGTAACCTGTTTACAAGAGGGTATAAAAAGAGAGCTAATACCTGGATCGGGGTTCTCAGACTTTGGAAATTCATTCCACTGAGATCCCTGCAGTAAAATAAACTTTTTCTCTTGCTTTCTAATCCGGTGGTCTCAATTCTTGGCGAGCTACTTCATTTTGTGGGGGCTCGCCTGGGATCTGAGGGGCGTTTTGCCCACTTTGGCGGATGCCAGGGCGTGGGCCGTCGCCTCTTCCCGACGCGAACCAGGGCGCCCCTGACTTACTTTTGTCAGAAGGATCGACTTGGAGTGAGGCGGTGGCTCTGGCGGTGGCGTTCCCGCCAAGGGACCCGAAGGCGGAGCAGAAAGCAGAACCCTTCCCACGGCTGTTGGTGAGTGCCCTCCCTGCAACTTCAGGGAGAAGAGGGGCCTGATCAACCTCTTAGTCTTGCCTTAATACCCCACTGTTGTGAGTGAAACCGTGAGGCTTTTTGGAGGTGGAAAAAGAGGTGGGAGGTAGTTTGTTGGCATGAATGTGGTGTGAAAGGAGAGGTGCAAGGTGTCAGCAGTTACATTCATACCGTTGAGAGTCCGGGTGTGTGGGTCGGCACAGAGAGAGTGGTGTCTATCCCCCTTTGTGTTGGCACGTGAGACCCCCTACTCACGTGCCGAATCCCTTCTCCTAGTGTGTCTTGTTGGGAGGAAATGGGTGGGGGGCAGAGCCAGGCAGACCCCTTTGGGTTGTATGTTAAAGAATTTGAGGAAGAAGGATTCAGTGGGGACTATGGGGACTCTCCGATGACGCCAGGGCGTTTACGGAATTTATGTGAGGTGGAGTGGCCTTCTTTCAAGGTGGGGTGGCCTCCGGAAGGGAGTTTAGAACCCGCTCGAATCAAGGCAGTGTATTCAGTGGTGGTGGGTGAGCCTGGCCATCCTGATCAGTATCCATACATAGATTCATGGGACACAGTGGTTACAGAGAACCCCCCTTGGTTGCAGAAGTGTCAGGAACAAATTTGTAAGGCCATGGTACTGAGGCAGGACAGGGCCAGCGGAAAGCTTGGAAAAGCACAGATTTTGCCAGATTCGGTTCCAGAAGAGCCCACTGCCCCCCTCCACCGTACGTGGTGATGCAACCAGCCCTCCACCACTGGCTTTGGTAGTACCACAGCCTGCTCTGCTGCCACCAGCACCTCAGACAGCCTCACAACAAGAGGGAGCTGTGGCTGGGGGACTGGCGGATTTGGGCCCAGTTGCCCATGAGGAGGTTGTGACAGAGGAGTTGCCGGGTTCCAGTTTGGCTGTCCAAGTAGATGACACTCAGACCCAAACCCGAACAGACTGGACCGAAAGATAAACCCAAGAGTAAACAGGTCAAGAGTAAACAACAAAACCCCAGAAGGAAGTAGAAGAAGCAGATGATTCGGATGGGGAAAGTGGAGATGTCATTACACCATTGCGACAAGTCAGTCAGTTGGTGATAGATCCCACCCAAGAACGGTTATCGGTGAGTCAGAGTTACCAATATACTCTCTTCACCACGTCTGACCTCCTTAATTGGAAGACCCATTATGCTACTTACACGGATAAGCCACAAGAAGTAATTGAACTTTGCTCAGTATTATGGCCTCACATGTCCCCAATTGGCAAGATTGTCAGCAGTTGCTCCTGACTTTGTTCACTACTGAAGAGCGGAGGAGAATAATTCAGCATGCAGAACGGATAGCCAGGAAACAGGGCACCTCTTGGAGAGGTGAACCCTGAGCAGTGGATGAGAGGCAGGGTCCCCTTGGCGGACCCAGATAGGAGCCCGACCTTTCCAGCACAGTTGACTATGCTCACTGATTATCAAGCTCTACTAGTGGAAGCTATGAGAGAAGGAATGAAGAGACCTGTTAATATGTCCAAGGTATCAGAGATACTCAGGGACCCACTGAACCCCCAGGGACATATTTGGAAAGATTACTTGATGCTTATAGACAGTATACTCCTGTGAACCCAGAAGACCCAGGCAACCAACAGATGGTGAATTTGGCCTTCGTGACCCAAAGTTATCCAGACATAAGGAAGAAACTCCAGAAACAAGAGGGATTTGCAGGTATGAATTTGAGCCAATTGTTGGAAATTGCCAGAGAGTATATGTGAATAGAGATAGAGGAGAAACAGGAGAAGGACAGGCAGATGCATAAGAAAGCGGAATTATTGGCTGCAGCTTTGGCGGCAAAGGAAGGGGGACAGAAAATTGGAAAAGGAAGTGGACCTCCATTTGAGACGCAATGAGTGTGCTCTCTGCCGACAGGTTGGGCATTGGAAGAATGAATGCCCCAGACAGAGAGGGATGGCGAATAGGGGAAGAGGGATGGATGAGAGGAGCGAATCGGAGAAGGAAGAGGAAGAGTAGTGGACGGAAGATATGGCAAGAGATGGATGAAGGGTTCGAGGACTTCATTGGACTGGCTGAAATGGAACATTACGATTAGGACAGACCGGGCCCCCTTGCTCTCGGCCCCGGGGAGCCTATGGTCACAGCACAAATTGGGGGCCGAGCCATCCCTATGATGGGTGATTACGGGAGCCACCCGTTCAGTACTAAATTCTGCAATAGCCCCAAAAACTGAGAATGCCATAAGAATTGTGGGGTCCATGGGGAAATTGGAGAAACACGCTCTTTAGAAAAAAAGGATTGTGGATCTAGGAAAACATCAAGTCACTCACCAGTTTTTGTGTTTGCCAAATTGCCCTGTGCCCTTATTGGGTCGAGATTTGTTGGCTAAATTGGAGGGCTCCAAATTTCTATTGAAGAAGATGGGATGATGGAAATAAATTTCAGAGGACCAAAGAGTATCTCAGTGACTTATCCAATGGAGGAAGAGTGGCGGAGGATCCCAGATCATGGTTTGTCAAGAGCAACCCACTATATTTGGACCCCCAGTCGTGTGGGCACGAGACCAAACCACCTGGGTTAGCCCGGTTCGTGGCCCCCATAGTGGTAGAATTAAAGCCAAACGCTGTGCCCATTCGTGTAAGGCAGTATGATTTGCCCAGAGAAGCCCTGGAAGGGATCCAGAAGCATTTGGAACGGCTCAATACAATATCATTTGGGAATGCCGCTCTCCTTGGAATACTCCATTACTCCCAGTATTGAAACCTGGGACGAAGGAATATTGTCCAGTACAAGATTTAAGGATGGTAAATGAAGCTACAGTAACCCTACACCCAGTGGTACCAAACCCATATGTTCTGATGGGACTAGTTCCATCTGCAGCTACTCACTTCACTGTTCTGGATCTCAAGGATACCTTCTTTCTGTACTCGAGTGGCCCCTCAAAGCCAGGGGAATACTTGCCTTCCAGGTGGAAGACAGCATTACGGGCCAGAAGACCCAGTTCACATGGAGCGGCTTGCCTCAGGGGTGGAAGAACTCGCCAACGATTTTTGGGACATCATTGAGTCAAGCTTCCAAAGATTCCGATCTGAACCCGAGAGAAGAGTTTTGCTGCAATATGTGGATGATCTACTGTTGGCAGCCACCAGTGAGGAGGAGTGTAAAGAAGCCACAATGGAGTTGCTCCAGCTTTTGTGGGAAGCAGGCTACAAAGTATCTAAGAAGAAGGCCCAGTTGTGCCAGACAGAATGCGATGTGGGATTCCAAGTGACTCAAGGGAAACGAGCGCTAGGCCAAGAAAGGAAGGAGGCTGTGTGTGCTGTGCCTGAGCCCCGGAATCGGAAGATGGTGCGAGAATTCTTAGGTGCAGCTGGGTTTTGCAGAATCTGGATTCCTAACTTTGCAGTAATGAGCAAACCATTATATGAAGCTACCAAAGGTCCGGAGAAGTCTGAATTTGTGTGGGGAAAAGAACAAAAGAACGCCTGGGAGCAGATAAAGAAGGCGCTGATGGAAGCTCCGGCGCCGGGTCTGCCAGATGTAACAAAGATGTTCACCTTATATGTTGATGAGAAGAATGGAATAGCAGTCAGGAGTACTGACACAGATGTTGGGATCCTGGCATGGCCCAGTGGCATATCTCTCTAAGGAATTAGATCCAGTCGCTAGAGGATGGCCTGGGTGCCTCAGAGCTATAGCAGCAACAGCCTTGTTGGTAAAAGAAGCAGATAAGCTAACCTGAGGTCAGAACTTGATGGTAAAGGTTCCATATTCTGTATTGGCCTGCATGGAGTACAAAGGCAACTATTGGTTCACGAATAGCCGAATGTCCAAGTATAGGGAACGTTGTATGAAAACTCTAGAGTGAAGTTGGAACTGTGCACCACCTTGAACCCTGCAACACTGCTCCTGGCAGAATCTGGAAATATACATCACGATTGCCTTCAAACCATGGATGAAGTGTACTCAAGTAGACCAGACTTGCGGGATACCCCATGGCCCCATCCTGATGTCACTTACTATACAGATGGAAGCAGCTTTGTGCGAGAAGGGAAGCGGAAGGCCGGCTATGCAGTGGTCACGGCAGATCAAATAATAGAAGCCAAAGCGCTGCCTGTTGGTACTTCGGCCCAGAAGGCGGAACTTATTGCTTTGATCAGAGCTTTGGAGCTGGCCGAAGGACTTGTCCTAAACATATACACAGATTCAAAGTATGCCTTCACTACCCTACACGCGCATGGAGCACTGTACAAAGAAAAAGGACTGATCAATTCTTCGGGACAAGAGATCAAATATGGAAAAGAAATAGAGCGTCTATTAGAAGCGGTGTGGGCCCCTAGTAAAGTTGCTGTGATGCACTGTAAAGGACACCAGAGAGGCCAAGATCCAGTGGTTCAAGGAAACTGGAAAGCAGATGCTGCTGCAAAGGAGGCCGCCGAGAGCGAACTAGAGAGTGGGAAAGAGAGACCTGTCCAGAATTGGTAACACCACTTTTCCAAATTTCCTTAGGTAACAAACCCTAGATACACCAGCAGGAGAACGAGGGCTGAAAAGGACCTGAAAGCTATAAGCGACAAAGATGGTTGGTGGGTCCTACCAGATGGAAGACAGTACATACCCCAATCTATGGGATGGCCAGTGGTTCAGAAGGCACATGAAGCCACGCATCTGGGAAAGACAGCGTTGGCCCAGTTGTTAGCAAAGGATGTGTTTATAGATGGAATGAGTCAGTACACCATGCTGGCGTCTTCACGGTGTCAAATCTGCGCTCGGAACAATCCGCGCCAAGGACCAAGATTGGAAGGGGGAACCCAACATCAAGGATCTACTCCCTTTGAAAACCCTAGTGGTGGACTTCGCTGATGCCACGGTGGACAATGCCGGTATATGTTGGTAATGGTATGCACTCACACTGGGTGGGTTGAAGCATATCCTACTAGAACCGAGAAGGCGAAGGAAGTGTTAGTTCCGAGCTCTCTCTGAGACGTCGTACCTAGATACGGGTTACCTCTTCACATCGGATCTGATAATGGCCCAGCCTTTGTGTATGGAGTAGTTAGTTTAGCAGAGGTCTTAGGAATTACTTGGAAACTACATTGTGCGTATCAGACCCCAAGTTTCTGGGAAGGTGGAAAGGATGAACAGAACATTGAAGACTCAGCTTGCAAAATTGTGTCAAGAAACTAAGCTCAAATGGTTGGATGTACTCCCAATAGCTCTTTTGAGAATAAGATCACCCCTCATCGGACGACTGGGCTGACTCCATTTGAGATGCTGTATGGAAGGCCCCCGGCCATCCTGAAGGGATTGAGGGGACATTCGAGAACTGGGGAACTTAACCCTCCAAGAAGAAGTGCAGGCATTAGGGAAAGCTCTAGAGAAGGTTAACGCCCATGCTTTGGAGGTTAGACGAGTTCCTTTCCTCACAAAGGCCCATTCTTTCCAACCTGGGGATGAGGTGTGGGTTAAAGATTGGAAAGGGGAGCCTCTATCACCAGGATGGAGGGGGCCATACCAAGTGCTGTTAGTTACCCCCACTGCAGTAAAAGTAGCAGGGCTGAAACCTTGGATACACCACACCAGGGTAAAAAGGGCATTTACTCATTGGGCTGTAATTTCATCACAAGAAAACCCTTTGAAACTGAAATTGTCCAGACGAAAAGGGGGGAAGAAGATTCGGACTAGACTCTGCCGTGGTCATACCAGGGAATTGACCACTCTACGCACAGTCAGATCCGCAACAGGTAAATGAAGACTCTAGACTAGACCCTACTGCTGCCACCCGCTGGACACTGGTAGCTCTAGTACGGTCAGACCCTTCACAACTGCAGAGGAGGAAGATTGGGACTGAGCCCTGCTATAGTCACTCCGGAGGCTGACTATTCTACGCACGGCCAGATCCCCCTACAGTGGATGAGGGAGAGAAGCAATGAATATTAGTGATCTAGTAACAATAGTAGTGTGTATATTCTTTGGTATTCTGGTATTCTTGTATATGTACAGAAGGAATTTGTGTGGAATAAGTAGATTTGGGTCCCTGAGTGGCTCCGAAAATGAAGTGGATAATGTTGATCGGGATGTGGAGCATGATGGGTGGAGTAGTTGAGGCTAACTGGTTCAAACAGCATGCTGCACACATGTTCCAACAACACGGACCAAAATGTTACTCTGATCTATGAACATCCACAGACTGTAGCAGATTTCGGTTTTATGCCCTCCCTAATTAGTGAACCGGGAGTGGTTGTAGGAGCTCTACAGTCAGCATTGAGAGGGAATCCCAATATGTTTGCCAAAGTTGATAGTAATATAAACAAGAGTCATTTAGGCGGTTGAAGTTTTATACTTACTCCCGGAATGTGTTTTTGCTGTCACCATAGTGGATCTTGGAATTCTAAGTGGAAAGGATATATATAATACTCCTCATTTTATGGTAAACTGGGAAATTATTCAGCATGTAGTGATAGATTCTATTTGTATGGCTCATATAATAACTCCTATCAACCCAAGGGATTTAAATGAAACCAACTTTGGAGATCTGTACCCGGAATATCCCATGTTCACTCCTAATTACGGGTCAGGTAGCATATGCTCTGGATTGATAGCTAGAGACCCGCATCTATGGTTCTACTTTAATGGGTGGGCCACCAAATACCACCCAGGGACTTACCAGTGTATAGGAATAGGATATATGACTATACCTGTCCAGTTTTCCTCCAGGACAGATCAAATGGGTTGGTCAAGAAGACGGGGCTCCAGTCGGACCACTGAGAAGTCAATGTGAGGATCTGGTCATCGTGAGGCCACAGTTGTCTGAGACTGAGGGTAATAGAGTAGGAGGACTAATCACAGGGGTCCTCACTTTGGGATCCTATCCAGGAATTGTGGCTCAAGAAAATCGTAGGAGCATAATAGGATTGACTTGTAGATTGGAGAAAACTATAAATGCAACTGGGAAATTGGTCAAAGCCCTCCAACAAGAAATTGAAGAGCTAAATCAGCTATTCTTACAACATCGGATGGCCTTGGATTACTTGTTAGCCAGAAAAGGGGGGTTTTGTACCATAGTCAAAGGAGGATGCAAGGTTGCGTTCCATGATCTGAACAAGACTATAGAGGATGAAATACAGCAGTTACAAGGGTTAATACAAAATAATGACAGCGGCATTAGCAACCCTTGGGATTTGGTTAACTTCCTGGCTCCCAGATCTTAGTTGGTTAAAAACCTTGTTTCTAGGTATTGTACTTTTAATTGTAGTAGGGTTCTTAATAATGGTATGTATTTCTTGTGCTATGAAATGTGTGCATGCCTACTACTCCCCAAGCTATGGAGGGGAAGGCGGCTCATTTTGCTGTTATGGCCCAAAAGCAAGCTTAAGTAATGTATGCTCAAATTGCATGGAATTTGGCATAAAGGGGGGAATGAAAGGGTTAAATTGAAGAAGCTATTGCTAAGGTAGAAAAATAGAGAAAAATAAGGTAAGCAGATGCATCCTTTATCTTATCAGGAGGCTTAGGTATGTGCTTAGCTGTGCCGGGAACCTAGGGAGTTTTGATGTTGGAGAAATACTGCCTTGGTACCAAAATATATCATTTTTGAAAGCTGTAACCTAGGTCTCTGCCTGAGCCTCTTTTAAACACTTCATATATGGTCATATGTAATCATTTCCTGTAACCTGTTTACAAGAGGTATAAAAAAGAGAGCTAATACCTCGATGGGGTTCTCAGACTTTGGAAATTCATTCCACTGAGATCCCTGCAGTAAAATAAACTTTTTCTCTTGCTTTCTAATCTGGTGGTCTCAATTCTTGGCGAGCTACTTCAATGCCATGATATCTAAGGCCCTCAGAAAAGCTGACCATTAGTCTAAAAAGTGTTGCAAAACCAGTTCTGAAGATTTGGGGCTACCACAATCCACTGTCAGTGAGATAATTTACAAATGGGTAAGGTTCAAGAGCACATTCACTCTATCCAGCAGCATTTGGCCTACCCAAATCTCTCCAAGAAAAAGCCAGTGTATCATCCAGGAGGACTCCAGAGAAGAACCCGAGAGTTGTACATCTGCAGGTTACCCTCATACTCTTGGCTAATGAGAGTGCTTGCAGCTTGTATCAGGAAAAGAAGGAGCAGAAAGAGTATTAGTAGATAGCCTAGAGGAAACCATTCTGCCAAATGAAAACACTGCTGCCTCTCTGAACTTGACTAAAGATGACATAGCCATAGATGATCTCCAAGATTATTGCAAGAATATTCTTCAGGCGGATGAGCCAAAGGTAGAACTTTTTGGACTCAGTGAGAAATGTTGTTTAGCAAAAGAACAAACAGTGGCATCACCCTGGATTGGAAGGGATAAGGGGACTTGAGCCCATGGAAGACAAGGCTGTGCGGGGCTGAGCCCTGCTCTATTGAAATGATCTAACAAAATTGGACTACAAATACTCTTAAGTAGTTGAACTTCTTCAGACATTATCAATCAGAAGTATACTAAATGATCAAGTACAGGCATATCTCAGTTAACAAACTGCAATAAACGCTTGAGCTGGCTAATAATGGGATGATGTTCTAGCTAATGTTACTGTAGCTGTGTATGCCTGCCTACATCAGACAAGATATACAGCAGCTGCCTCCAGGACCCTTTATGGAGCATGTTGAACACTTTAAACAGAGAGAAATGGGGAAAGCAGATAAGCCTGTCTCACAGGCTACCCCCATCATGTTAAAGAAACACTGATCTTTAAGTTTGGCCACCAAAATGAAAATCATAAGAAGAAGTGAAAGCTAATGAGAGAGAGAAAATCACGGCTTGTTTCATTTTGGAAGAAAATTGCAAGTGATCTCTTGAGGATTCTAATATATTTCTTCATTTATGCAAGGCTTACCTTAATTTGACATGTACATATTGTTAGTTTTAGATGCAAAGTTTGCTGAAACATGCTATACTACTCTTCTTCTTTTGATATGTAGAAACTAGGGATGGGACAAATCCAGAATTTTCTGAATCCGAATCTGGATTCGAATCCCTGGAAAGTTCTGGGAATCCACGAATCTCACAAATCTCGAATCTTTTTAATCTTTTTTTTAAAAAAGGGTTTAAAAAGCAAGGGAAAGGAGGATAATCTTGGACAAGACACACTCTCTCAAGCTTAGCAAAAGCCTAGGCAAAGGCAAATCTCCCTCTGAAGAAATCTGGCCAGAACAATTGTCATAGTTTTGCCTCAAGATCTCCCCAGATTGAAAATGACATGAAGGCCCTTTCTACATAGGCAGGAAAATGTGGATTAATCCCATGTTTTCCTGCCTGTGTAAACAGGACCACTACAGTAGAGAGATAATCCAGGCCAAAGCTGGCTTTTCTTTGCATAGCTCCTTCTGGCATCATGGGGTTTGCAGTTTGATGGTGCACCAGCGTACTTTGGCAGAGAAGGCGGTGACACCTTGTAAGACTACAAACCCCAGAGTTGTGTATGAAAAAGCTTTGCAAGGGAGCTATGCAGACGAATCTTTCAGCTGTCCTTGAAATCTCAAGCCTGTACCTTCCAGTCAAGTGCTGAACTTAAATATTAAATGTTCAATTTAAATATCTTAGAATACAACCCCAGATGTAATTTGTGAAATTGTTAGCAAAGGCCATTATTACTCCAAGGGAAAAACTGACCTATTTGCCCTCTCCCCTTGTGTGTCTGGTCTCCCAGGTTTTCAGGCGTCCCAGTCTCCAACAAACTATATAGTTGGTGGATTCGAAAGATTCGGTTTGCCTGTTTTGGCACAGGGATTCAGATTCGCTGATCTTGAATCCTTGCCCAGGATTCAAGGATTCGGTTGGCCCTTCCCTAGTAGAAACCTATTTTCGTTGATTCCATATTATTTCTGCCTCTCGTATCAAATTTTCAGTTAAAGAAGTAACAGCCAGGAACATGTCTACTTCTCTAACTGAGGTATACCTGTAGTAATAAATATTAATATAATGGTTGTCTTTGAGCCCTCCCAGGAATAGTAAAGGCTGCCTACACACTATTCTGTGCACATGGGAGTAAGCTATACTGAGCACATGGAGGGTACTTCTAACTGCACGTTGCGGTTGCTAGAGTTACAGGTGGCCCTCTGCTTTCATAGAGTTTGGTGTTCAGGACTCCGGAAAAAGTGGAAAAACACAAATATCTTCCCCCTTCATGTCTGAGTGAGCAAGTGAGAGAATGGATATGCACATCTTCCTTCCTTGCACTCTCCCCATCCTTTTGACATGCATACCTTCCCTCCTCATACTTTGCACTCCCATTCCCTTGTTGCCCACTTGAGTGGGCAAGAAAATATCCACACACTTTCCCTCCTTATGCTCCCACATCCCCTTGTCACCTGCCTGAACAAGCAAGGGAGTACAGATGCTGCTCACAAATACTCACATTTGCAAAGGTGAAATTCACAAATGTGGAAGGACTACTGTAGTGATTTGTTCCTTATGATATATTTCATGTATAATGGATGAGAAAACGTAATTTGCTTTTCCTCACAAGTAGGCAAAAACAACCCACCAACCACTGTAGGCCTCCCCACCTTGAAAAAAGTTCTGAGATTCCTGAACAATGGATTCAAATAGATGAACCTCAATCCTTCTGTCAAGCTTGGTGATGGAAATGGGATGGTTTGGGCCTGCTTTCTTCCCTTGGGGTCTAGGCAGCTTGCCATCACTGACTTCCGCAGCATATCCAGAAGAGAAGAGTACTGGACCACCCTTTTAAGAGCTGAAACTGAATTAAAAGCAGATCAGGCAACAAGACAGTGATTCTTAAGATACAAGCAGGTCTCCCCAAAAATGACTACAGAAGTAAAAAAATCCGTGTTTCAGTATGGCATCGTCAAAGTCTAGACCTAAAACCATTGGAATATTATGACAAGACCTGAAGTGAGCTGTTCATGCAGTGAAGCTCTAAAGTGTCACTGAGCTAAAGCGGTTCTGTAAGGGGAGTTCCAAAACTAATGTCAGAAACTGACCAACAGTTACAGGAAACATTTCCTTGAGGTCGTTGCTACTCAAGGGGTACTACCAGGTATTGACTATTAAAGTCTTCATACTTTCCCCACACACATAGCTGCTGTTGTTGTTGTTGTTGTTGTTGTTGTTGTTGTTGTTGTTGTTGTTGTTGCGTGCCTTCAAGTTGTTTCAGACTTAAGGGCACCTTAAAGTGAACCTATCATTGAGTTTTCTTGGCAAGATTTGCTCAAAGGAGGTTTGCCTTCCTCTGAGGCTGAGAGAGTGTGACATCTCCAAGGTCACCCAGTATGTTTCCATGGCTGAGCGAGGATTTGAACCCTGGTTTCCAGAGTTGTAGTTCTACGTTCAAACCACTATGCTGGCTCTCTCCACACTTGGCTATTGATACACAATAAGCTGAAAATGCATCCTCTTTCTGTGTCATTGGTTTAATCAGGTTGTCTGGTGTTCTTTAGGTAGGATTACAAGGTGCTGTTAAGACCTAGTAAAATTTTAGGTTGGAAATTTCTGAAAATATTGAAGGGTTCATAAACTTTCTGACTACTGTAGCTCATGTGAAAAGGTATCTTTTAAATGGTTTTTATTTGCTACAAGATTCAGGTATTATATTTTTCTCTGTTTGAATTCTAGTACTGACAGTTGAAATTATACCAATTTGTGCTCACTTCTTTTCCATGTTATGTTTAGAACAAACAGAAAGCATTTTTGTAGCTAATTAAATGCTAAAATCTGTAACAACAGATGGAGTAGTATTAACTCAATCTGAACCATTTGAAAACTTTTTGACTGCTTTTTTACATTTATAATAACAGGACTAAGCAGACTTATTCTTCTCATCACAATATTAGCTTGAAAATAAAGCCTTTGTGAGAAAATGTGCACACAAAAAATGTATGTCTTTAGCAGCTTTTAGTACCCTGATATTTTGACAAAGTCACACAAGGGACACTTTTTAGGGGAGGTGAGGCAGCAGGAACTTGAAGTGTGGTGTTGTCTTTGAACTTTAATTTTAACAATATTTTATTTATTTAAAAGAGATACATACTCCCTTTCTGCCTGAGAATTTGACACATGTGGTGATATGTTAAAACTTCTATTGGGGGAAGAGGTGTAGAAATAGTGATGAAAAATGTCCTTGTTGTGGCTATGGGAGCTTCCTCTCCAGGCTTTCTAGAGTGTTATCTCCTTATACTCTATCTACAATACTGTAGATACGATAATCAAAGTCCCAGCTCAGTGACAAAGTTCATCGGTTAAATGCAGTTCTGTGGCTGTCATGTACAGGATAACTCCATCCCAGAGATTCAGCTAAGAAGTTTGCAGGTTTATTCTGGAACTTTGAGTAGCAGCAGCACATTCTGGCAATTGCCAAGATTAAAAGCTGTATTGAATTTACAGTGTCTTATAAGCAGTAAAATAATGAATTTGGATGTGTAAGGCCCCTATTTGACTGCTAATTAAAGCAACTCCTTTCCCAGGCTTACTTCCCACCTGTCAGCATCCTGACCTTGGCCATTTCCGCACTATCCTGTTATAGCGCAATGATTCCACTTTCAACATCCTCGGGAAACCTGAGCTTTGCAGCTTTGGGAGGACCGACTGCAAACCCCAGGATTCCCGAGGATGTTGAAAGTGGAATCATCGCGCTATAACAGGCTAGTGCAGAAATAGCCTTTGTACTGACTCTGTTCCCTCCCTTGTCAAGGTCCATTAGAATGACATACCTCATTTCCAAAATACTGTTTTCTCATTCAGTTTCCATCATCTCCATCCAGTCTCTGTGTTCCAAGTATTACATGGCATCCAACAGCAAAGCACTACATGGCAAATAACATAATTATAGGGCATTGCATGATATTAAACATCAAAATACTACCTGTCATTAGGATGGTATTAAGAATGACATGGCAGGGAAAGCTGACCTGAGGGTGACAGAATTTTGCATACAAAGATCCCAGGTACGGCCTGAAGTGACTCCTCCTGAAACCCCACCGAGGAGGGGCAGGGAAGCTCAGGGAACCCAGAGGCCAATTTCCTTCCTTCAGGACCATCACAAGTCACACCAGTTACCCCAAAATAAAACCGCAAGTGGCTAACAGTCTGTCTTTGGTGCAGTACATACAAAATCCTTTGAAGGACGAAAGAAGGTACAGAGCTACCTGTTATTTTAAAAGAGAATTACTTCTCCTGAAGACTTCTGGGGCCACATTGTTTGTTTGTTTGTTTGTTTGTTTGTTTGTTTGTTTGTTTGTTTGTGGCTGGGGGTCTGAAAGAGGTCCAAGGACTACAGAAACAGGGAGGAGGCACACACAGCTTTCATTGTCTGGGTGAGATCACCTTGAGCTAGATGAATTTGATGTAGAATTGCACCCCATTTTTGCCTAGTCCCTGTTTCTTATCCTACCCTATTTCACAGGGCTGTTGGGCGAATAAATTAGTAGAAGAATCCTATTTTAGACTCACAGCTTCTCTATCAAAAGACTGAATAAAAAGCAAGGCCACAATTGTGTCCCATTGTGTCAGTGCAGGAGAAAGAAGGCCGTGGCTGTGCAGGAAGGGGGACCATTAGAGAAAGAGAATACTGAGAGCCATTGGATTTTGTCTGCCTTCCCTCACCATTGCAGTGCAATCATGGAAAAAGCATAACCACTAATGCAGGGAACCAGCATTATAAATAAACGAAATGGCTACTCTCAAGTGTACATTTAGGCAAATTATACATAGCCCATCTGCTAGGAGGAAGAATTTTTGTGACCAACACTTTATGCCATCCTTATTTCTAGGCAGGAACAACCAGAAATAATAATTTCAGTGCACATCGTTTCACCTCGGAAACTCTTTTGAGGAGGGGGAGAAGGCTGCCTATTTCACCAGTGTGCTTTCCATGCGAAGGCATGTGTAAGCAAACAAAATTTGTGTATTTAAAAGAATGCTGACAATTTAATTGTTTAGAGACCACCTTTCCAATCCTAATTGATTTGGGAGGGAGACATTTGGTGAAAGGGGGAGATACATGTTTTATTCTCAGAAAGGCAGTAGCTGGACAATAGTGTGACAATAGAGATTACCTACAAAGGTTTAGCACTACATGCATAAACCTTGCGCTAACATCCTCACTCTTGCAATGCTGCTCTGAGGAAGCCTTTGCTTCTGTTTTCAACTAATCACTGTTTGATGTAAAGTTGAAGGCTTTCACAGCCTGAATCCATAAGTTGTTGTGGGTTTTCCGGGTTTTGAGGCCGTGTTCTATTAGTATTTTCTCCTGACATTTCACCTGCATCTGTGGCTGGCATCTTCAGAGGATGATCTTTGGAGATGCCAACCACAGATGCAGGTGAAACATCAGGAGAAAATACTAACAGAACACGGCCTCAAAACCCAGAAAACCCACAACAACCTAATCTCTGTTTGTTGTTGTTGTTGTTGTTATTTATTTATTTATTTAAATATATATTGTGACCTACATCTACAGATCTCAGAAGAAGGTACAGATCAACAAAAATCTTAACTGTAAAACAATTTAAAACAATTCAGCAGAGTAAAGCAATGTGCAGAAATCCACAACTCAGTAAAACAAAGTGAAGCCACAATCACTGGAATTGGTAAGCTTGGGTGAAGAGACAAGTTTCAATTTGACAGAGAAGGAGACCGGCATTGGTGCCAACTGAGCCTCCAAAGGAAGAGGGCGTTCCACAACTGGCATGCCAGAGCAAAGAAAGTAATCTTCTGTTTCTCCACAAAATACATTGCATCCCTTCCAATAGTCACAGATCAGTCAGGATGCCCTGCCTACTCTTTAGTATTCCCAGGTTCTCTGTTTTTAGAAGCCCCAGATTTCCTCTCTCACCATTAAAAAGGAGGAAGGAAGGCTGTGGGAAGGGATGTGGCAGCACCTCTAAGACTGTTTTTAATTTTAGCATGAGTTTTCGTGGATATAAAACCGCTTCTTCAGATGCAGTGCTGACTGGTATTAAAGCCTCAGGCATAAAGCATATTTATGCAGTTGTGGGAGTGGGATAGAATGTAATAGAATCCCAAAGGGATGCAAATCATGATCTGTGCCTCAAATTTTCAAAGGGCCGTGTAGTATGACATAGGTCTTCGGATCTTTACAGTGGCCAGTTGGTGCATGAAAGCAATAAATCTGCTTACCAGAAATCAGTTTCCCACGGTACAAAAGTCTCTCTGAGACTATTCCTTTTATTATGTGCAGTAGTGAGGACTCTTTTATTAATATATGTACTGTGCCATGAAGCCGTTGTTTCTATTTATACTTCTTCCAATGGATTGGAGTTTGTGGATATAATTCAATTCAGCAGTTTCTCTCTCTAATCTTCCTTTGTGATTTCATTGTTCAAGGACTCCAGCTTGTGAAGCCCTTACTGTGGGTCTAGGAAGGTTGAAATGTTCTGCAGCTAGTTTTTGCGCTCTGCCATTTCTAAGGCATTCTAAATTTGTGTCCATTAATCCTGTTGCGTAGAGACTGTCTTGTTTATCCAATGCAGAGTGTAGAGCAGAATTGGTAACATAGGATGGCATATGTCACACTAAAGGAAGAGCAAGGACACGTACCTCTGATGTTGTGAGTGATGTTAATAATCCCTGTAAAATTACTCTCAGAGTAGATATGGGGACAGAGTTGCCATCTGGCTTTGTGGCAGGGTGTTGTCCTTTATATGCTGCAAGAGACTAACACAGCTACATCTTTGAAAATCTCTCATCCTTGAGTTTTTTTTCCCCCTAAACAACCAAAAGCTGCTAATTAGTTTGCATTCAGTTAGCCCTGTGGGGAGCAGCCTGCTTTCCTGCTCCGGCAGAGGGGAGAGTGCAGAGTTTTGACCTCTCCAGCAAAAAATATTGTAGTTACTCTTTGGAGGTTAGCTTCAGTCTGTGTGAGTACAGCTAGCAAAGAGGGTATTTGAATCAGAGCAACCCAGAACTGTAAACCACCCCCTCTCTCAGTCTGCCTCACACACAGGCATACCACAATCCCAGAAAGGTTGGATTCCTCATTTCAGATTTCCTGTCTATTTCCCCAAAATAAGATCAATATTGCAGAGAAGCATTCCTGATTTGAAAATCCCTTTAGTTCTGCAGATCTGTTTGGTTTTGTTTGGTTTTAGGGCCCTTTTCTTCAGAGTGCTGCTCCATTTCCATTAACAATGCAATCGTACACAAATATACACAGAAGAAAGCCCCAAGGGAGTTCAGTGGGACTTACTCTTAAATAAATGTGTACAGGATTATAGCCTGAGTGGGATGTTCTAAAAGGCCATTGGAATGCATTACTACAATCACATTTTTTTCAACCATATGTGTTTTTTTAACTAATTTAATTCCATTTATTTCCTGGAACGGAAAGTGTTGTAAATTTTTTCTACCTCAATTGTTATCCTAAGAAAAAACTATGAAGTAAGTTAAGCTGAGACACTGACTGGATCTCATGAATGGCTCTAAAGTGATCACATATGAGAAACTGGGCTGTGAAATGATACCTAATTTCCATTGGTTGAGTTGGAGTGTGTGAACACAGGGCCTTTCCACACTACACTATTATAGTGCTGTTATTCCACTTTCAACATCTTGTGGAATTCTAAGGTTTAATCTTTAGCTGAGAATTCTAAATGACCCTCCCTAAACTGCAAACCCCAGGATTCCATAGGACGTTGTAACAATGTAATGGAGAAAGGCCGACAGAGCTCATGCAGTGACCTTGGATCAGAAGAAAGGCCATAATTTTTAGCAGGATATTTTAAAGGAATTTTGAATTTACAGTGTTGTATTACATAATTTTTTTTATTAATCACATTCATGTGCACGTGCAAACACTGAGAGTATTGCATTTATTGATTTGAACTTTTCTTCAAGTTTTCCTAAACTCAGTACATAAGTTCTGAGATTTCTTTGCTTAATGTAGTTTTGGGTGTTCTTCTTTATTAATGTTTGTCCTCTTTTTGTCACACTACACCCTTTTGGCCACACACATCTGTGTGTGACATCTTAAGGGCATGTCATTACACCCACTGTGTGACAGGGAGGACTTTAATGTGTCGTCCTCAGTATTGAGGTCCCAAGTCAAACAGATCTCGAAATTTACTACTGTTTGAGAAAAACAAGATTTTTTTTAAAAAAACCCTAGTTTAAAGCTGGCTTGCTTCCTAAGCCATAATTAAAAGTAACCACAATTTGGATATGTATGCTGTGATGATTTGTAAATGTTTCCTGTCTCCTTACAGTTGTGTTGGAAGCAGGAGCCCAGTGGTGATTCACATAACGCTGTGGTGTCACATTACATCCAAATCTAAAACTTCTGTGCCTCATACCTGTGACACATATGCCTATGTAGATACACATCTAATCTGAAATAATAAAAACTTTGTTGATAGCAAAGATAAAATAAACCCTTAGTAAGTAAGATTTTGTATTTCAGAAAGTCCTAACTAAATTTCTTTTAACGGGCAAAAGAAAGAAGAGGAAGGAACAGAAAAGAGAGAAAGTGAGTGAGTTATTTATGTGGGTTTTTGTTGTTCTGCTTGAGTCTTGGCAGTCAGGAACATAAAGGCTTAAGCAGAGTGTCCAAGTTTCTGAATAGCTGCTTTGGGTGCGGAAGTCAGATTTGTGAATCTTTTCAGAGGAAGAGACTCTGTAATGAGTGTTTCTCTGTTCTGTTATGCTGAAATTGCTGCCCATTACAATTTCTAGGTCAGTAAGTTAATCAAGTCAAGTTTTTTTGTCCACTGTTCCCCTTATCAGTCACAGCTGCCTTTGAATTGGGAAGCTTTCTGCCTTTTTAAAGCCTCATTGAGGGGCTGGTGAAATTTCCCATTTCTAAAAGGATATGCTTGACAGATGCTATAGCTTTTTCACATTCAAAGAGATAAAGGAGTACACTTTAGAATCACAGAAATACGAAAATGTTTGTTCCAACCAAGAATTATATATGCACAGTAAAATGCACACAAAAATCCTGTGCCCCCAACTTGTCCTTTCATTTTAATGGAAGATGTTAGTTCACACATACCCAGGAACTATGCATGCAGAATTCATTGCTCCTCTGAAATCTTCTAGCTTTTACTGCATACCAATTAAAGATGATGATGGCACCAACAGCATGTCTCAGATCTACCGTTTGCTCCATTTTCATGCTCCCCCAGTGGTGCAGAAAATAATTCAGCTGAGTCTTCCTGCTTCCAGATTAACCTGGTTCAAGGCTTTTGATGCCTTACAAGCTGGTAAAATTTACCATAAGTTTCAAAAGGAACCAAGGGTATCTATCCATAAAACTAGATCTAGTAGGACATTCTGGTGAGTGACTGATTAATATCCCACCTTTCTCCCAGTATGAGACATATAGGGCAGCTACAAACTGCATCCTTAAAGGAAAGTCATCTGATATAGAAAAGGCTGAAATCTAATAATATTATAAAGTAAAAAAAATATTATTCATAAAACAAAGATCTAGATGATGTGTATACATTAAACACTAAAAACAGGCCCTGCCCACTGTTGACAACGTACCTCGTGTGCCTGAGATGCACCAGTTAGTCTTAACCAAGCACCCAGAAAATCACAAGTCTCTCAACAGACAGACAGAAGTTATGAGGTACTGGAGGGGACTGTAAGTTCCGGAGCTGGAAGATTCTGTGCTTTTCAGCCAGGGTTCAGAGCCCAATAAATGTAGTCAAGAGCAAATCATTTAAAGGGCTCCCTTATTTTTCTTCTGGACATTTCTTCCTGGCTTTCTGTAATCATTTGTTCCTACTGTAAATTACCCACCATTTTCGAACTCCAGCTTAGGTATCTTTTATTAGCTAACCTACATTACAAGATTATGATTAGAAAAGAGTTTCCCGTACCTTGGCATTTGAGGGCCAAAGCCTGAAACTAGATGGAACGTGCCTGTGTAATGCTTATGATGTCACGGGACATGCCCTTGTGACGTTCCAAGGATGGGCCGTAGCTAACAGTTACAAAATATAGGGTAGAATCCTTTTAGTAGTATATGACTATGTATCCTGGGTTTATGTCCACATACGTCTTAGTTTCTCCCCAGGGCAAAGAGCTATTCACTAGTCTCATCTGAAGTATCCCAAACTTCCCATGTGGCATCCATCAAGCCCCAAGTGTTGCAGGTTGCCACAACATCTGTTAAGTGGCCAGGAAGTAGAAGGAAAGATGAGTCAGCTCTTTAAGAAGTGGCCTGTCTCAGCTACAAATGCTGCTGGATTTCTCTCATCCACGAGATCAACCTTGTTTCTCTTTTCCTCTGGATGCAACTGCAGCCATGATATACTGCTTCTTCGTCACCTGCATCACTCCCTTTCTCTTATACCGTGCTCTAGTCAGCAAATGTCCCGAGAAGCAGGTGGCTGGAACGCAAGAGCCAGTTAAGCCAGTCCAGGTCAGTGACAGGTTATCCAGAAGGATGCAGAGAGAAGCAAGAGGGTGGTTGACAGTTAGTCCAGTAGTTGCACAGCAGGTCAGTAGTCCAAACAAAGCCATCAAGGAGCCAGGCAGAGTTATAAACAGCATCCAGTCCAAAGTCTAGGGAATGTGAAAATAGCAAAGAGTACTGCCAGTCACCAAGATGTTTGGTTGTAAGCAACAAAGCCTTCAGCAAGCTGTTGGAATAGTTATAGCTGGTAAACGCACCAGGTGCTTTTAATTAGTCAGTGTCTCCCACTTAAGAGTATTTGAGACCAAGGTAACTTCTCTTTATCCCTCCTATGCTTGGAGAATGGCTGCACCATCTCTTAAAGCTCCTGCTGGAGAGTAGGGCCCCCTTTGCCTCAGCCCCCAGCACCTCTGACTCAGAGAGACCACCGACAGCAGGAGTTGTGAATTTCTGGCATTCTGACTTTGCATCTGAATCTTCTGATCCAGAGGGGGAATTATGACAATTGTGCTTGCAACACAAGATCACAGCCAATTTGTGTCCATGTGTGCATGCCTGATAAAGCAAGATAGGGCAGAAAATCCATACTGTCTATTTCTTAAACAAATATGATGTACAATATGGTCAGAGGGCTTCGTTCTGTATAGGGCACAAATAGTAATTTATACATATTAATTTAGTGTGCCAAAAGCTATACATCAGAGACACGGTCATTTCCTTGATACTGTCATCTAAAAACTGTTACATGCAACCTAGAAGCTGCCTAGTTAAATCTGCAATGTATAACCCGGTTGTGCTAATAATTTAATAGAGCAATTCATCGGCATGGAAATATCTGAATCCCAGATGTGTGCGAACAAGCCTTGTTTTTGATGTTCTACTACAGATGTGAAATTACGAACACAAGACTATGAACAAGTGGTTCTGATGAGTCACCCATTCAGAGCCATCATCATTATTAATCATCATTAAATATGGTTTCTATAAAATAACACTGCTGAACCACTATCCCCTTACAGCGCTCTTCCACAAAACAGGACAGTCATGAACACATGTCGATCATGTGTCAGGTCATCACATGCAGACTGTTCTCTCCAACTGAATGCATGAATTCATGTTCAAAAATATTTCAGAGCTTACTGTTGCCCAAAGGTTCTCATTTAAATAGTATTAAAAGCATTACTATAGTGGCAAGAGTATTGAATAGAGAGTTTCGAGAAAGGTGTTCTAATCCCCTTTGAACATGAAACTCATTGGGTGACTTTGTTCCAGTCACTTACTATCGGCCTTCCTTATTATAGAACCACAGTGAGTTGGAAGGGGAGCACAAAGACCATCTAGGCCATCTCTGCACTAGACTATTATAGCACTATCATTCCACTTTCAACATCCTATGGAATCCTGGGGTTTGCAGTTTAGGGAGGGGCTGACTGGTGTGGAAATCCCCCTAGTCTCACCCTCTGCCCATAGAGGAATACACAACTAAACCATTCCCAAGAGGTGCCCATCCAGCCTCTGTTTAAAGGCCGCCAAAAAAAGGAGAGTGCACCATTCTCTGAAGGAGTCCATTTCACCATCACGGCTCATACTGTCGGAACATTCTTCCTAATATTTATATGGAATCTCTTTGCTTGTAATTTGAATCCGTTGGTTCATGTCCCAGTCTCTGGAGCAACAGAACCAAAGAATGATGGAGTTGGAAGAGACCACAAGGGCCATCCAGTCAACCCTTGGGCCATGTAGGAATGCGCAGTCAGAGCACTCCTGAGAGATGCCCATCTGGCCTTTGTTTAAAAACCTTCAAAGATGCAGATGCCACCACATTCCAAGACAATATATTCCACTTTCTGACAACTCTTACGGTCAGGAAGGTCTTCCTAATATTTCACTGGAATCTCCTTCTCATTTGAAGCCATTACTCCATGTCCTGGTCTCTAGAGTGGTAAAAAACAAGCTTGTTCCCTCTTCCACATAACATCCTTTCAAATATTTAAACATGGCTATCATGTTACCTCTTAACTTTCTCTTACTCCATGTTTTCAATGATGCCTCTTCAGATATTTGAAGATGGCTTTCATTTCACCTCACTTTCATGATCTATCTGGAGGAGACTTCCTTAGATGAGGAAGGTTTGCTCAGGTAGCAGGCTTCAGTCAGAGCCAGAAGACAGTGACGGAGCTTGAAGTGTGTGTCGGAGGGGAGGGTCATGGCTATGGCACAGGGGGTGTGGCCACGGTGTGTGGGGGCATGGCCAGGGCACGTGGGGGCATGGCTACAGGCTGGGATTGCCAGAGGAGGCTGGAAGCCCTGCCCTGAAAATACTCTGCCCTGGAAGTAGAAGCAGAGCCTCGACCATCACATGTTGTCTTGAAAAAAGGGAGTTGGAGAATGAGCTGCTTCATCCTTTGGAACATCACGGACTGAAATGACAGCAGTAAAAATATAAGCAGAGACATGGCCTGCCTTAAAAGGAAAATACTGGGATAATTAGGACAACTGTCCTGATGCCTGTTAATTAGCACGTCCAACGCTGTCTCTGTGCAAAAAAAGAACAGTTTTGTTATCTCCAACATCCTTTTATCTCTGCTTTCCCAAACCTCAGACTGCTTTTTGGATGGTTCTTTTCAGTCACCCAATTAATGTATTTTTATTATTCCTTCTGCATATTTGATTGTTTTCAGTCACTCAAACCAGCTAGTCTATGAGTCTGTGATGCTCATGAGAAGTATATTTTACTTGTATAGAAGTACAATTTTCTGTGTGTTTGGATGCCTAGGGTAGAAGGTTCTAAGTGATTATGAAGGACATTTTCTGTTGTTTTGAGATATTAGACACCTGCAGTAGAGGTTGGTTGCACTGTTAAACATCTATTGTAGGTTAGAGGGATATACAGAGAATTAGGGATGGGCCAGCCAAATCCTCGAATCCTGGGTAAGGGTTCGAGATTCCTGAATCCGAATCCCTGTGCCAAAATAGGCAAACCAAATCTTTTGAATCCACCAACTAAATAGATTGTTGGAGACCAGGACGCCTGAAAACCTGGGAGACTGGGACGCCTGAAACCCTGGGAGATGATACGTACTAGGGAAGATAGTAAATAGGTGAATTTTTCCCTTGGAGTAATAATGGCCTTTGCTAACAATTTCACAAATTACATCTGGGGTTGTATTCTAAGATATTTAAATTGAACATTTCATATTTAAGTTCAGTACTTGACTAAAAGCTACAGGCTTGAGATTTCAAGGACAGCTGAAACATTCCTTTGCATAGCAACCTTGCGAACCTCTTTCAGCCACAATTCTGGGGTTTGGAGTTTTACAAGGTGTCACAGCCATCTCTGCCAAAGTGTGCTAGTGCATCACCAAGCTACAAACCCCAGGATGCCAGAAGGAGCTATGCAAAGAAAAGCCAGTTTTGACCTGGATTACCTCTCTACTGTAGTATGTGGCCCTGTATACACAGGCAGGAAAATGTGGGATTAATCCACATTTTCCTGCCTTTGTAGAAAGGGTCTTCATGTCATTTTCAGTCTGGGGAGATCCTGAGGCAAAATCTATGACAATTGTCTTGGCCATATTTCTTCAGAGGGAGGTTTGCCTTTGCCTAGGCTTTTGTTAAAGCTGAGAAAATGTGTCTTGCCCAAGATTATCCTTCTTTCCCTTGCTTTTTAAACTCTTTTTTAAAAAAAAGGATTCAAAAGATTTGAGATTCATGAGATTTGTGGATTCCCAGAACCTTCCAGGGATTCGGATCCGGATTCGGAAAATTCTGGATTTGTCCCATCCCTACAAAGAATGAATATAACAACCTTGCAATGTAATTACAGTATTACAAGCAAAAGATGATGCCGCCATTTAAATTCCTCCCCCAGATCTCCTCGCAAGCCAAGCATTTAATTGCTTGCTGAAACCTGATGCTCACAGATTAGCGGCACATTAAAATAAGCAAAACTTTTTAAAAATATACTTATTTATGTTTATATACCAGCTTTCTATAAAGCCAAGGTAGTGTACAATTAGACAAAACTGTTATTATAAAATACAAAATGAGTAAAGATATCACAAACATTAAAAGAACAACAAAGACGACTCAAAACAGTTTAAAAGGTCAAATTTAAAAGATACCTCTTAACTTGAAAAAGACAAGGAATGCTGTTTTGGATGGTACATGTTGCTTTTTCAGCCCCAAACTGAAGTAATACTTTCATCCTGGGGGATACACTGCAAAATTTTGTTGCAGGCTGCTGCTTGTATAGTCTGGTAATGATTCTGTTCTCTAAGGCCTTTTCTACATGGGGGAATTAAAACGGTGCAGACGTCCATGGAGGATGTCTGCACCTTGGAGCGGACTAGGAGCAGACTACTTACCGGAGATCTACACCTCAATCCGCTCCAAAACGACCCCAAGTGGTCCTCCAGTGTGTTTTTTAAAGACCGCAAAAAACAGGTCTTTATTTTCCTGGAACGCACCATTGCGTGCCTGCTCCCTTGTGCAGATTCTCAGGCTTGCACCAATGCGAGCCTGCGATCTGTGGAGGGCGGGCTTTAGGTGTGGCGAACTTCATGGTTGGTCGGGACCCACGACCAACTGGAAGCCACCATTTTGGAACCCGGAGCAGTGCGGATCTAAGACCACGCACTGCTCTAATTCACCCTGGACCAGAGCAAGGAGCCAGAAGATCCGGTGAGTAACGGCACAGAGCGATTCATTCTCCTCGTGCAGAAATGGCCTAAGTGCTAGTTTTTGTGTGGCCAAAACAGTACGATCCAAGTGCAATAGGTAGGTATCAAGATCCGGGCAACCCCATGATTTGCAGAATTTCCTAAATACATTTAAAACACAAAACCTCTCAGAAAGGGGAGCCCTGATCAAAAGAGCACAGTGAGGACTGAGCATATTCAGTTGCCATAAAATGTTGGCCTGAAAAAGGTGTGGAGTGGAATGGAGTTTGTGGAATCCTGAAAAGGCTGGCTACATACTGCCGTACTTTCTTACCTTCTTTTGATAAGCATGATGTTTATATATTATTCATCTTGTTGTATAGCTGTTAGAGTATACTTGACAAAAACAGTCCTGTTCAGGAGCATTTGCCAAATGTTCCCACACTTGGGACTCTGATGTGTTTTCAGCAGAGAGATTCAGTGTGGGCTGTCTCCCAACCTGATGCAACCCCATCTGCATACAATCAGACTTCCAGTGATGTTATCATAGGAAACAGGCAATTCATCCGCACTTGAAAGATCTCTATGCCACACTGCTCACTTGCGTGAGAGACTAAATACACATAAAAACTACAGAGAAAGATGGAGATGATGTCTTAGGGTTTGCTAGACCTTGAGGCAAACATTCACTAAAATGTTTAGATCTGTTTTAGTTAACCTGCAAAATTGCAATAGAAAGAGAGGTCACCATAAGTCTGATTTATTAAACTATAAAACAAATGGCTCTTCTTTGTGGTCTCTGTGACTGACAAAAATGGGACATGCTTGCATCTGTGCAGGCTGGATTCAGAAACTATCAGAGGTCTCAGAGAGATTTTCGGTGGTAGCCCTGTCCCCTCTCATCATGCATGTCCAAACTGATTCGTTCTCCCTTTCTCATTTCCTTTTCAAATGCCACAGTGTTAGCAGCTAGGTTAGAAACCTCCTCACTTCTTCATGCTCTCAGCTTCTACTTTCAGTTTTTCTAAATGAATTGCTCTGTGTGTGTGTGTGTGTGTGTGTGCGCGTGCGCGCGCACATAATTATCTCTCTCTTCAATTTCACTGTTTTCATTCTCACCTTCTAATTGTCTTCTCTGTGTTACTCCAAGTACTTTATTGCATCTAGGGCCTTGTTTAAGAAGTGTGACCTCTGTGGGTCTAAGATACCAATAATTGACAGCTATTCTTACTGTCGATGGTCTGTGTGAGTCCCACATCATGGGGAAATGCCAGCACTGCCAGGCTTTCACTAAACAGCCCCTCAGGAACCATACCACATGACTCAGAGCTTACTGCTTGAAGAGCCCATTAGATTTTCCCACATTCTAAGGGAAAACCATCTGAGCAGTATGGTACAAACAGAGACCTTCAAGACCTGTGCAGAACCGGCACCTTCAGTTTTGGCCACATGGGTTCCACCACAAGTCTTAACACTGAACCTGAAATTAGAACCAGGAAGTTCAGCCCGTGTTGACCTTGTGCCTTCCAAAGTATCTCATGGCACTAAATAGTCTCACTGCCACTCCTTACCTTCTAAGGAGCATGCAAAGAAACAGAAGAAAATGGCTTAACGTACACATACTCTACCTCTGAGCACCAGGCTTCTAGCCCAACAATCCTCCTTGGAGAGTGATGTAGATCCAGCATCTACAACTAGATGTAGCACCATGGTCCCTACAATGGCAGCTGCCTCCCCCTCCTTTGGAAACACCAGCCAACCCTATCTGTCTGAGAGTGTTGGGATCATTCCCCTCAACAAAGAGATCAGGATGTTTGGTTCTCCCGCTATTGAGATGTTCCTCACACTAGCACCATGACCCCACACTCCACTACCTGTGCCTCCTCTTCTTACCATCATGCTGGTGTGGTCTGTGTTTGAAATTTTTTATACAAGAAGCACATTTACCACGATGAAGCCCTTCCCTATGGCCATCTCCTTATAATTGCTATCCCTTTCTAACTCCCAGGAGTACCTGCCAACAGGGATGTCAACTCCTCCCTTACCAGATGGCTGTCTTTCATACACCACACTAGGGGACAACCCACAGCCACCATATCTCACCCAAGTTACACTGAGGCCTATCCACCTTGACCACATCAAAATACCACCACCTCTATCATGGAATTGTGATCTCCCACCAAATAGAGTTCTACACCTACATCAAGACCAGTTGCAAATTTGATCCCAGTGAATCCATCCAGTAGTGGAGAGCTACCTTGATCCTACTCCCTGTCTTCTTGGAGATCAGAATGGACTTCAGAATCAGACAGTGATTGAGAATCTGATTCTGTGATCTCATCCCTTAGATCTGCAGTGATGCCTTGTGATGCTTTGGGTGATAATTGCATACCCTTCCCTCTACACAAAGCCATCCACACTTACATGGAGTAACTCATCTGCATGGGCAGATCCTTAGAAATCGAAGTGAAGTTGTTATCACTCCCCTGTAACTGACCCAGTTTGCAAGAGGTTGTGAACCAGTGGGAATCCAAGCATAGTGCTTGGCACACATCCACACCTCCTGCCATTTCACAGATCACCTGCACTGCCAGCCTCACCTGCACTGCCAGCTAGAGTGAGAGAAGAACACCTTGAGGCATGTGAATATGGGCAATTTTGGGTTCTTATGTGTGCAAATCTGTGCCAGGATATTCTCCAGGCTGAGACTGGAGAGCTCAGGGCTGGTGTTAGCTATAAACCTTCTTGCTCACGTAACCAAGAAAAACTGGGACATAGTGCCACCAAGTGCGGGAAGTGGTGGCAGAGGCTCTTCCCTCATGTCTCTCATGGCCTCCTGCAGCAACAAGTCCCTGGCTGCCTTGGTCAGGGGAGTGTCCCCGGCTAGCGAATCTGCTTAAACCGCCTGTCTTCCACTCCTCCTCTGTCCCAAGAAACTGAATTTTGACATTCTTATCATGGAATTTGTCTGTGGGTTCTATGTTGGTAAACCATAAAAAGGCAGAAGTCTGTGTACTGAGATTAATAGTGGAAGAATAAAAAGTGTGTTCTGGTGTCATGAGTGAGAAGTAGGATTTTCAAAAATTAATGCAGCTGTTCTTGTCTTCAAAGCTGAAAGGATTTGGGGGAGGTGACTAGTAAAAACATAAATAGGATTTTTTTGGCTTTAATTTTGATAAAGCTTTTAGTGTAGTAATGCGAACATAATTTTTTTTTGAAAAAAAGCTCACTTTCAATAGAATTCACTTACATTTTTTAGTGTATTATGGTCAACTGAACATGCTAACTCTTTTCTACTAAGTCTTCTATTTCTGTAAAATGATGTAGTGAACCTTGATAAAGAGTGTAGAAGAGCAACAGTGATTGGGGACCTGGCACTTCAGAAGGTCAGCACAGAGATAAGAGGATATTGACAGAAAGAAATGGCAAGGAGCTAGACAGACAGAGGACAGACTTTGACAAGAGGTGAGCAAGAGAGGCCATTCAAATGAGGTTTGCTGAAAATTATCAGTCATGGAAGAAAACACTGGATAATTACTGTGCCATCTATGCTACTTTTCTCTTCCCTACATCTTATGAGTGGCAGGAGCAGTAGGAGATCCAAGGACATGTAAGAGGGTGTGTTTTCTGGAAATATTGCTGCAGCCAGTGCATTAAGCAGGTTTCAGACAGATGCAGAATACAAATGGTTTAAATGCTGGATCTCTCAATCAGCAAAGAGCACAGAGAAAACTGACAGAGACATGGAAGGATTACGGTGGAGGACAGAAGCAAGATCAAAGTCTAGCATGGCATTATTTTGCTGCTTGTTCTCATTTTCATGCATTTGTTCCTAGATAATGACGGTCTTTATAGATGCTATGAGGTCTGACAAACAGTTCCAAATAGATACAACGTCTGAGGAAAGTGTTTTATCACTATTTCTCTTTTTTAATATTTCCTGCCCTTGCCACCTATCTCTCTCACACAGAGAGACAAACACACAAATTTACAAGGCATTACTTCCCCATCCCCAAAGGGACACCTAAATGAGTAATGCTGTCAAATATGGTTATTAATTTTTTTTTACTCTCCCTGCTTTGCCACTTTATTTTTTTAATACCTCTGTCCAATATTAGCATTAGCTACTCTGTAACATACCCGAAGAAGTGTGGGATTTCATGAATCACACCAACTCTGCACTCCAAGCAATTAACTGCTTGTTAGTGAGACATAAAATAAATTTAATCTCTCTTCTTAAAAATCAATTATACTGCTGTAATGTGTAACTCAAGTTTCATCATGCTACTTATGTTTCCTGTTTTAGTACATTTTTAGACTAGTATCAGCATTATTAAAATCAACAATCTTGCTAACCTAGGCTGTTCTGGATATTCTTGGAGGCATTCAAACTATTTCTGATAAAGCATGATGCCTACTGAGATCACCAGGGCTCAAATCAACAGGTCTCAGTTCTAGGCTCTCAAATCTCAAAGCCAGAGATGCTTCTGACCTGGACCCTTCCTATGGCTGCTAAATTCTCCAGGTACTCATGGAATCTGTCAAAGCCCTCCTAAAATTCCCCAGTAAAAAAATATCTACCAAATTCCCTGCTATATATATTTTTCATGATGTTCTCAACTAATAGGCTACTGAGACAGGACATACAGCAAGGGAAAGAAATTGCCCCTTCAAAATGTGTTAACAGGAAATCAAAATGTGTTACGAGTGCCAAATTGAGGGGAAATGCCATCAGGAATTCAAAATATAGGGAGTCTTCCTCAAAAATCCATACCCCAAATCAGCACAGAATGCATCAAGAAAATAGGATGTTTCGTGTAGCTAGGCACTTTTGGAAGGACAATTCAAGGGAAGCAAGATGTTAGAAAACAAGAGCTGGAATGTATAAATATTGCAAACTATTACAACACCTAGGACTGAATGAGCTAAATTGGGCAGAAATGAGATATTTTGAATTTGGTAATTACACAGAGTTTTACTCAGGCAATGAAAATCTAAGAAGAAATTAGGTATCATTAATAGTGAGGCGAGATGTAACAAAAGCAGTAAGGGGATAAATGCAAAATCTGACCAAATAGCATCAGTAAGACTTCAGGGAAAACCCATAAATATAACCATAATCCGCATGTATGCTCCATTGAAAGATCCTGGGCTGGAGTTTGGGAAGAGATTGATGACAGACCAGAATAGAGTATGTTGATGTTGACAATCATAGGCAATTGGAATGCAAAAGAAGGAAACAGAGCAGAATGAAATATTGTTATACAATTTGGCCATGGATGAAAAAATGAAACAGGAGAGGGACTTATCAAACATTGTCAGGCCGACAGTTTCTTCATTGCAAACACATCCTTCAGGCAACCAAAGAGACAATTGTAAAAAGGGACACCGCCTGATAGCCATACTACTCCCATAGCACTCCTCTTATCTACCAAGCTTGTAACTTGGTAGAAGTACACTAAACCAATCATTGTGCCAAAATAAAACATGAAGAACATCCCTGTAGAATTTAAAGACCATATAAATAATAGGTTTGTGCTAATAAGCCTATCTGACCATGAGCCCGGAGAACCTTGAACAGAAGCCAGGGACATTCTCAAAGGAGAATGCAAATCAAGCAGTTTAAATGATCAGGCCTCAGCTCTCCCTTGAAGCAAAATGACTCAATTGAAGCCATCATGCTACAGACATTTCATGAGATGATACAACTCGTCAGAAAAGATGGTAACATTTAGTGAAATTGGAGACAGTAGGAAAAGAGGAAAGCAAAGGCAAACACCCTCTGAATAAATCTTGCCAAGAAAACGCTATGATAAGGTAGCCTTAGGGTTGCCATGATTCAGAAATGGCTTGAAGATACACAGCAACAACAGCAGCAACAACAACAACAACAACAACAACACACATTTTATCAATTCCAAATCTCATTGAGACTTCTAGACTAAATCTTTTTTCAATATTCTGTAAGGGTTTAGTTTCTGTTTGTGATTTTCCATATAATTTTAAATTTTCCATGTAGAATAAATGATTTATTCTTCCAGCTAGCTTTGATATGTCATATCTCTGCTTTCTTTTCTTTAGTATTACTGCAGTGGGTATCATTGAAACAACAAATAACAAAGGAGATAAGGGATCATCCTGAAAAACTCCTTGCTTCATGTTAAGTCTTCCAAGTTCTTCCTCATGTACTGTTAATATCGTGCTCCATGGTTTCATTGTAATTATGAATTTTGTTATGTTTTTGCTGATTTTTCAATCCATGTGTTATGGTAAAAAATCAAATGCATTTTTGTAGTCAGTACTCACTGTGTGCGCATTCGTCTTTTGCAGGTTTTTTAAATATCATTTGTCAATTAATAATTGATCTTTTGTTCCTTGAGAATTAAGCCTTTCTGTTCCTTTGCATAAAGAGAACTTTGAATTAAACAAGACTGGGCTGATTTAGCTGTTATTCTTGCTAATAACATAAAAATTGTTGACAAACAGATAATTGCATGGTATTTTGCTGGAGTAGCTCCTTTTCTTTCATCTTTTATAATTACTACTGTCCTTTCTATAGTCATCCCACGTTCCATAACAGTTGTTTTCTGAAAGGATTTAAACTAATGTGCTAACTTTTGGTGAAGGGTGGATTGATTCTGCAGCAAATTCTGGGGCCTGCAAAATCTTTGACTTTCTTTGCTTCCCCTGCAATAGTTTCTATTGTCAATACAATATTTTTCATCTCTCATGATTTTCATCCAGGTTGCATGTTTGTTGTGTGGTTTATGCCACAGTTCTTTTCAAAATGTGGCCCACTTATTGACACTACCTTTCTGCAATGGTGGGATTGCATGCTCCTTCAAGGCAAGAGGTCATGCTTATGTAGCAGTACTAATGGTAAAGTCTCTGTAGTCACAAAGTCTTTTGCTGAGGGACAAGACTAAAGATGTAAAAACAAAACAAAACAAACAAAACAATAAATATGGTGCAGAAACCAAAATGATTTTTTTTAAAAAAAAAATCCCATTCTAGATTGGGGTGAACATCAGATGTTAAGAGTTCCTGGAAGTCAGACAAAAATTTGTCTGCAGTGCTCAATATCATTGAGCAAGCAAACAGGGCAAGTTGGTGTGAAGCTGCAGAAGATATGAACAGAAGATATGAACAGTACTAGAGAATGTAATACTGATGAGATGGAATAAATGAATCTATCAGGCTGAGATAATAATAATAAAACAAAAGAATGTATGCTATCTGGAAAGAAGTGTTCCCATGGTCTAACAGAACAGAACAGCAATTATGGGATCAAGAATGACAAACTATACAAAATAAACTTTTTAAAGTATAGAACTTGATGAGCTGGAAAAGAAAATGGATACAGCAGCAGACGAAGTGGTAAGACCGAAAGTGACTCAATGTAAACTGCTAAGGATATATACTGAAAACCAAGTTAGTACTAGAAATTTAGAAAATGAAGGAACAGCGATAGATACCTCCCCATCAAAAAACACCACCAGACATAAAATTTGCACCAAAAGAAGAATGAAACAAATGATTGAAGATGTCAACTGTTCAATAATAAGAATTTCAACAATTTCTTTTCAGGATATAAACTATTCAGCATACCAGCAATAGTTACAAGAAAATTTTGAGTAAAATTGATAAAGAATTTTTTTTTACAAAAAGGTAGAAAACTAATATGGAAAATTCAACTTGATAAACTCAAATTGAAAACTCAACTTGGTTTTTTTCTTTTCTTTAAATGGCAGTAGAGTGAGCCTTCCTTTGTTGCATCAGTCAGGGGCACAAGACTCCTGCAAAAGTTGGGGGGAAACAGAATAAATATAAAAATCATACACGCTTTTTTAAAAAAAACCTTGAACACTTCTCTAGGAATGTGTAGCTCATCTAGAAGGACTCTATGGTCTGATTCTGGTGTCAGTGGACCATAGAATCACTCTGGAGAACCTAGATATTCTTAGAGAGAACATATTTTTCCTGTGGTAGAGCAAATAGCGTGAGAATTTTTTAATAAATAAATGAAAAAAAGTAAAAAAAAAAAGCCCATAAATAATCAAATCTGTGAATGCTGGACCTGCAAAAGTGGAAGGCCCACTGTATTTTGGAAAATTTAAATGATGGAAAGTTGAAAAACAAAGAAAAGCACCAATTGGAATCAAAAATAATTTCAGAACTCTTGGAGATGCTGAAACAACATATAATTGGAATAGCCAAAAACTTACATCAGTATGACATCCATATGACTTAGTTTAAAGAATACCAAATGCTGGTGTAATCAACGTTGCCTATGACCAGTACCAAATTCTAGACAATTGTCCAAAGGCACTTTATAGATGTATTGTAATACGTGTCAGCTGAATCTCCACATGCAATAAAGTGGCCTAAAGAGGAATCGTTTTATTTTTGCACATTTGGTTCCATCCTTTTTTTTAACTTTTAAAAATTGTTTCCATTGAATTTATGAGGAAATCTATGCTAGTTGGTAAGTTTTGAAGGAGGAGGAGGAGGAGATTCTCAAACATTTACACTGGCAAAATTCACCAGGTACAAGTATTTCCTGTATGGAGAGGATCATGTTGTCTCTGCTTGCTCCCATAACTGTTGAAGATGAGAACCTCTCAGAAAAAATCCATTTGTAAATTTGGTCTATACATTGTTCTTTCAGATGTTGCAAGTGCTATTAGATCTTCTATACATGTGGAGAATAATGATTTTTCCAGTAAAGAAACTTTTAGCAGTCAAAAGGGTGCAAAAGAGCCAGTTGCATTGGCCACCTGTTAATTTCCAAGGAACAGGCAAATAATTTGAAAGAACATCACAGAATACCAGGAATATTCCAACACCAAGTTTACTTGTGTGATTACTTTCTCTCAGAACGTAGTTACTGTGGGACATCTCCAAAAAATACATGTTAAAGATGCATCATTGGTATAAAATCTCCAACAATTTGCTGATTCAAAAAGCCTTTTCTTGAATAGGTGTTGTGGTGACCAATATAGCCAAAAGAGAAATTTCTGCTACATAAGATGAAATTGGAGATCTATAGCCATTATGGTTGTAGATGTTAAAAACCAATGGCCATTGAACTGAATATTCCAGTCAACTGAATATTCCAGTTCTCTATTCCATTCTTGCTCTGTTCCATTCTTGCTGTAAAGCTCCCATGTCATATATATTTATAGATAACAGAATTTTATATATATAAATTGTTGGTTGGATCCTTGCTTGGCCTCATTGAATGTCTTTAACGATAAGGGAATCCTAGATGCGCTTAAACCTGCATGGGCAAATCTGGATTGTATCAAATGTTTGAGTTATAGATATTGCCATCTAGCTGATAAAGATAATATGAACTGTTCCTACAAAACTGAAAAAGGCAAAAAGTTATTATCAGCACCAAGTATCTGATTTAAGGCAGTGACCCTATGATTGGGCCATACCTTCTGTATAAATGATTCTTTACCAATTTTCAAATTGGTATCCCCCCACTAAAGTGAATGTGACATGAACATGTGGGTCAAACTGCAATTGACAAAACAATATTTGCCCTTTTTTTATAAAATGAGAGCTAAGTACTTTCTGTTTAAATAGAGGTGCCAGATATAAAGATTCCAAGGATGACCATGGTGATTTACTTACTTTAACTGGATATGTCTGAAAATTAATACAAGATAATGGATATGTGTAAAAGACCAAGCTGTCCATTTTCAAATTTGCATCCTCTTCACAGAAATTCTAGGAGGATGTGAGCCCCCAAACTCTTAAACAATGCATTTAGGTTTTTTTTTTTAAAAAAAAAATCATATTTGCAACATGTAAGTAGAGGATTTCCAGGAATAACATAAACAATGTTAGGTATAACATTTGCCCAATGTATTGAAACATGTTTGTGGATTTTGTGGATTAGGACTGCCACGCTTATACAGTGTCTAGAAACATTTGTAACGTAGACCTCACCAACTCAATTTTTCTGAAAGTTATGTCATCAAATGGGTTTTTTGTAGGAACATGATGTCAGCCTTCAATTGTTTTAACTTAGAGAGCACTCATTTTTGTTTATATCTTACACTCCTGTGACATTCCATGAAATTGCACTAAGCATTAAACCACCAGTGTCTTTTAGCATCCACATCACATCTGTGATTTCCAATGATACAGGACTTGATTTTAAAAAAGCATGCATAAAATAGTATATATTTCCTAAGTTGTGATCTGTAGTTATTAATTCCATAAAACTTCACTTCACTGCTTATACTGCTTATGGTAATTTTACAATTTTTACATACTCTGAAAAACCTTATAAAATATAAAAAACTATCGAAACTGAACACCTCGGGAGGTTAAAAAAAAGTGCTCACTCACCCCCCACATTAGATCTGTTGCTTTAAATAATGCTGCAAATGCTTATGGCTACATTTAGGCCTAACAAAATTCCCTCATTAGAACCTCTCCCTTCCCCCACACTCTTTTATATAGGTTTTGGGGAGAGAAGGTATACTGGGCCCAATACAAATTATGTTTGGCCTTGTACTTCAGATGGATCTTTACCTGATTATGAAGGCATCCAGGGGTGAACCACTAAAATATGATTGAGATCCGAGAAGCATTACTGCTATTTAGGTCTCATCTCATCACTTATTTGAACTAGTAGTTTGAGGATTTGGAGATTTAGAGTAGCTTTCAGACATATCTTTTGTATCTCCTCTCCATTTCCACAATACATTCTTCTCTTTCCAGACTTCGTAATAACAGCATTTAGGTTTGGAACAACATTTAATCCATAACAATTTTACACCCTACTAAGGTAATAAAGGTGCTATGCAATGAGTGGGATAACTATTTTGTAAGACCAGATATGCCACCACTAGGGCCCTTTTCGCACAGCGTTTTGGAAGCGAGAGGGCTCTTAGCATCGCATAAATGTGAGGAGCGGTCTGCATGACACACACACATTTATGCGATGCTCAAGTGCCTGACGCGAAGCGGGCACAGATTTTTTCATTTTCGGCTTCAAACCAAAATGCTCCGCGCTCACGCATCGCTCAGGGGCCTGGGGCGTACTCACCTGCCGTGTGAAGCCTCCTGAGCCACGCCAATTGCGCTTCCTACCCCAGCACAGCCTACAATTCCCAGGCTGCACTGCCAAAGGAAGGAAGGAGCTGCAGAGCTGAAGCAGGAGGCTTACGAGAGCGTTCCTTCCAAGTCTTCTCACGTGAAAACCCCAACCCGGCAGCATTAAAAGGTAAGGTGAGGAAAAGCCCTAAGATTCTGGCCCTTTCTGTTCTACACACCATGGGGACAGGAGAAGGACAGGGCCAGGGCAACACTTATGCACAACGTTGTCCTGGTCCTATCCTTCTCCTGTCCCCAGGTGGCACAATCATGCCTCAAATCTTTGAGGGTTTTCCCCTGGCAATCACACTACCCTCCCACCAATGCTTCCACACCCACACTTACCTTTATCTACAGAGACCCTGGAAGCACAATGGCTGCACTTCCTGCTCCAGCACAGCCCGGGACAGTACCCAGTTGCACTGCAACAGGAAGAGGCATGGCCATTGCGCTTCCTAGTTCACAGAGGCAGCCTGTGCTTCTCATCACAGCACTCCATCACACTCCCCTCCCAGGAGAGCCACTGCTGCCATCATCACCAGATGCCAGCAGACAAAGATAAGCTGCAGAAAGGACCTATGTCTGCAGTTGGGTCATTGGGATGGATAATTATCACAAAGATTTCTTGTTTTCATTTTTATCTTCTGATCTCTTCCACAGCCATGGAGATATGAAATGCCCTATGGACTTCCCTACAGTTATTACTATTTAGTGGCTGGATGATGGATACACAGTGAAACATTTAAAGTCCAGTAGTTGAGCCTGGACAATGTAATTGACCTGAGTTTATCAACTGAGACCTGACTGGGGCCCTTTCTGCACAGCATTTGCCATGCAAAAGAGCGCCTGGAGCAGTGGTTCTCAACCTGTGGGTGCCCAGATGTTTGTGGATTTCAGCTCCCAGAAGCCCTGGGCATTGACCAAGTGGCTGGGGCTTCTGGGAGCTGAGGTCCGCAAACATCTGAGGACCCACAGGTTGAGAACCACTGGCCTGGAGCGTCACACGATCTGCACGATGCACTCGCAATCGCGCGAAGCTCCAGGGTCTGGCAGGCGCCGCTCGCACACTTTTTCATTTTTGGCTTTCAGCCGAAAATGGTGCACAATCACGCATTGATCCAGGGCCCCACGCACACTTGCCATGCGTGCAGAGCCTCTGGACCCGTGGCGGTTGTGCTTCCTGCCCCAGTGCAGCCTGGGAAACTCCCAGGCTGTGCTGCAGAAGGAAGAGGCAGCCTGTGCAGGCAGCTTGTGCAGAGCTGAAGCAGCGGGGACATGAGAGCCTCTTGCTGGAGGCTGCTCGCACCCCAGCACCGAAAAAAGGTAAGGTACGGAAAGGGCCTGGATCAGGCAACAGAAGCAGCACAATTGTCTCCTGCTGAATATTATCTGGTGTAGGCTCAGCACAGGTAGTGGAGTGGGGTTAGGCAAAATTCAAGAACAGTGACATATAGAAGGAAAGGATGAAGGAGCAAGAAAAAAAGAGAAGAGGAGGGACTTTTTCTCCCCCACCGCCACAAGATCATGATTAAAATCTCTTGACAGAAGGTTCCTGTCCAGGTGTTAGGATCTGCACAAGGTTCAAAATGTGCCTGTCTAGTTTTAGGATCTGCAAAAGAAGCCCTTTTCTCAGTTTCACCAGCTACAAGTAAGTTTACTTTGATTGTATAAGAAGGTAGCAGTTCCAAAGTAAGTTGGTGACTAGCTAACTGTAGCCCACGTCCACTTGTGGAACCATTTTGGTATGTTGAACTACACAGGATTCTAGCCATCCGTTGCATTGCAATGCTGCTGTAAAATATACTAATGGGATTCCAAGCTGTTTGTGTATGTAATTTTTATACAGCATCATGCCATGTTTTATAAAACTTCTGCTTTTAAATTAATCACAGAATCAGATAATTTAATCTTGCCTTTAGCTAATTAAAGTTGATTAATTATCTTTTTTCTACAGTGGTTATTTACCATAGAATATAAAGATTCCATCTTGGAAGCTCTGTGGTTTCTCAACTGTTAGATTTTACCACGCAAGATGCCATCAGCATAAACACTATTAATTCCATAAACGTTATTAATTCCTTTGATGTCATTTTTACATTTTGTTCCTCGGTGCTTATACAGGTGTGGCATGCATAATTTGATGCAAATGTAGCCATTTCTGTAGATAGCATATTTCAGAAATTTAGCACAACAGGGCACAAACAACACATAGGCGTATATACCTTGCTGAGTAGAATTTCTCCAACGTTTTGTACTATTTCTTTTTTTTTATCTTTGCCAGATGTATTCACAAAGAATACATCAGCAGAGAGCAGACACAATTTAAAATATCCCTTTTTATTCACAGATATCTAGCAAAATATGTTTGTTTATTTTGCATACCTGGTTCTAAGGTATATAGCTACTGAGGAACATGAAACAAAAGAAGGGCCTATTGGTATGCCAGACATGTTGCTGCTTAACAAAAGTGGTCTCTAGCATGGCATTTTTAGTGCTGACAGATTTCAGCAGCTACGCTGAGGTCTGCTTGTTACTTGTGGTTCAAGCTTCACGGCCTTCATTACAGCCAGGTCCAACACATTCAGGAGGCCACCCTGTCCTTTTGTTATTAGAACTAGGTAACAAGACAGCATGCTATGGTTTGGGGAGCCATCATGGACAGATAAATACTTGCTAAGGGTTAGAATCAGAAGGCTTTTCTACCTTTTGCAGGAGATGAGATAGAAAAACCTTACCAAAATGATATGCTCCCAGAAAAATCTGAGTTCAATAACCATGGCCAGTTTCTGAATAGGACTAGATTTTCAGAGAATCTGGAAATGAAATTGTTGGAATAAAGGCTATACAAACTCTTCACATGTTTTGGACTACATCCCCTCACTGTGCCATTTCTTGTTCTTCCTCTTGCTAATAAAACAGGCAAAAATAACCCTTTTTTCCTTTATAACCTCTCTTTCAAGCCTGAGGCCTTTTCCGCACTAGCCTGTTAACAGTGCGATGATTCCACTTGCAACATCCTGTGGAATCCTGGGGTTTGCAGTTTCGGGAGGGGCCACGTGGCCCCTCCTGAAACTGCAAACCCCAGGATTCCACAGGATGTTGCAAGTGGAATCATCGCGCTATAACAGGCTAGTGAGGAAAAGGCCTAAACTTTAGACCTCTTAATCTCGCTATAAGCCTTGGCTATTTACATGTACTCCGGCTTGGCGATCTGGCCCTCCTTCCATTTTTTTATACATGCCCCTTTTAAATCTCAGCTGATTCAAAAGCTTAGATTCCTCCCACTTTTTCTTTCTGACTGGTATTGTTTCTAATTGTGCCTTTAATATCTTATTTTTAAATAAAACTCCCATCCCTTCTATTTTGGTATCTGCAGGATCTCATCCAAGATAATTTAACGGACGTTGGCCTGGCACGTTTCAGGTTTTGGTTTGCCCTCAGTTTGTTTGTTTGTTTGATTGATTGATTTTGTTGTTTTGTTATATACCATCAAGTAAGCTTCAGCTGGTGACGCTATGAGTGAGGGACATCCAAGAAATCCATTTATTAAAAGCCCTGTTCAGGTCTTGCCAAATGTGGCTTTCTTGATTGAGTCAATTCCCCTCTACACCCATTTGAAAACATTTTTATTCTTATGGAAACTCTTTTCTTATTTGGATGTGCAAAGTGGAACAATTGTGTCAGAGAATTAATAGCAAAGGAGCAGTGAGAATCACCTCCATTTTTTATAGTTCAGCGTGCTTCAGTATTAAGTATTTAGAATTCCTTCCCCACTAACTTTAATGGGTGTGGACACTGAAGCCCTAGTGGCACTCCCTGGGAGAGGAGTGAATACAGAGTTTGTCCACAGAAAACCCTTACCTAGCTGCTCAGTGGGCTCAGCTGATGAAATTTCTGAGTAGGAAAAAGGTGTTTCCATTAGGCATCCTTACAGGAGGACATGCAAACTCCAGGCATGCATTGTTGTACACAAGCTGGAGAAATCAGTGAAGAACTATTGCTGTATTGCCTCCTAGTTCTGCCTCTACTGAGAGCTCCTTCTGCTTGCTAATCTCTTCTTTCCCTCGCTGCCCCAGTGGGAGCCAAGAGGAGGCGAGCAAGCAGAGGGAGCTGGTAGTGGAGGCAGAACTAGGAGGCATGCTGTACTTGGAAAACCAGTCTGTAGGAAACAAAGGATTGAACAGGAAGGTCCATGCAGGTCCAGCTGGGAGAAAACACTGGGGGCGTAAATCCTGTGAAACGGGGAAGAGGTGGTTTTATAGCCCATGGCACGTTAATGAGGCCAGCTGTGTTGGTTTACGGCTGTGTAAGAATTCTGCTGACAGATCTTCTCTGCTGCTGACAACACCTCAGATGGCCTTTTCAGGACTCCTTGCTTGACTTCACTGTGTTTCTGGAATTCTGATTTCAACGTTGGTTAATCATTTCAGCTGCTCCCTTTCGTTGATGCTCGGCTGGACGGTTCTGTTGTTTCTGATTTGAACCTCTGATGTAATTGAAATTGGCCTGTGCTCTTTAGGCACCAGCAGCGTTCACTCAGCCTGAGCTACTTTAGTTCCCCTCAGCAGATAGGAAGTGCAGAGCTCCAGGGCACTTGGCAGACACAAAACACAATATTCTCAGTTCCAAGGCAAAGCCACTCCCCAGAAATCTTACCCTGTCTGCCATGTAGTACAAAGCTCCTACTAACTATCAAGGGGCCTTGCTTCTAGCAAGGGTGCTGCTTAATAATAATAATAACAGCAACAACAACAATACTAACCTACTAATTCAGCACTCACCTGACAGTGTGACTCTGTCACCCATCTAGTACAAAGGCAAAACCCAGAATCATAGAACTGGGAAGGACTGTAGGACTAACTCCCCCTGGCATGCAGAAATATACATCTAAAGCAGCCTGGAGAATCGTAGAGTTGGAAAGGACCTCATGGGCCATTGAGTCCAACCCCCTGCTCAGTGCAGGATCTGCAGGAGAGATGGTAATCCGTCTTCTGTTTAAAGGTCTCCAGAGATGGAGAGTCTGTCTCCTTCCAAGGCAGTGCTTCCATGTTGAAAAGTTCTTCCTAAAGTTTAGGTGGAACCTCTTTTCTTAAAATTTGAATCCATTGGTTCATGTCCTAGGCCCTTTCTGCACCTTGCCTTGTCCCGTCGTGCTCCCATGGCGATCCTGGCAGCAGTTCACCAGGAAAGGGGCACAACGGGAGCGGTCCCCTCAACCCACCACTTCTTTCCTCAGTGCAGCTGGGTACTTTTACTGCCCTTCCACAGGAAAGGTAAGTGCAGGATGGTGGCGTGATCGTATGTCATTGACAGGGAAAATCCATCAATGATTTAATCTATGATCGCGCCATCAGGGGATGGGAGAGAAGTGGGATTGCAACAACGTCATGCAGAAGCATCATCGTGGTCCCGCTCCTCTCCTATCCCTATGCCAGGCAGGATAGGAGGACACTGGAAAGGGCCCTAGTCTCTGGAGTAGCAAAAAGGAAGCTTCTTCCATCTTCTGCATGATATTTCTTCCAGTATTTAAAGATTGAAAACAAGAGAAGATCAGTATGATAACAAACACCCTAATTCCTTAAATTCTAAACCTATCCCTTGGGAACATGACTGCTTTCTTGCCTGGAATCTCTGTGATGTGTAGCAGGTTTCAAAGAGACAGCTATGCTAGTGTGTTTCATTATAAGAAATAGATAAAGAAACATGGTAATGAATGTCAGGCATTGTTAAGACTGATTTTTTTTTTTAAAGTAATCAACTTCTTCCTATATATTGACAGAATACAACAGTCAAATGCACAAGTTATGGGGAGGAAACGGAGTGAAATGGTATACAGAAAAAGACAACTGTCACACTGATTGCAAACCTCCAAAGAGCTGAACTTATGCATTCTGACATTTGTAGGCTAACATACAGATTTGCTGGCTGTTAGGACATTCATTATCTGTGAAGTGTGAAAGCAATATATTCTACTCTCAGGAAAGTTGGTTCTAAGATAAAGTCTTATCTTGAAGTATATATATTTATCCCTGTTAACTAGGCTATTAATATATATTTATCCTATCCATTATCACTGTTCAAACATCTGATAATATACTGAAATTTGAGAATGTATCTCCGTTCAGCTGTCTTACTTCCAAATTAGGTCTGTGACTGAATGCCTTGAGATACTGAAGTGTTCTGATACTGGCTTTAGTGTGTTGCCATTTCTACTTTCAAATTTTGGTTCTTTCATTCTCTTATATAGATACTGTCCTGCTTGTCCTACATAGAATGCTGACAAGATTATTCCTCTCCCCACCAAAATGAAATGAAATTAAATAAACAAGGGAGAGAAGGGGAATATTTTCCATTCTGGAAAGATTAAAAAATTTCAATCATTTCTTAACTTCCGATTATAATCAATAGAAGGTCTGTGTTTGATTTTCCAAATCTTGAGTTGCATTTGGGGCCAGAGTCAAAGTGGAATGGCACTGAATCTATCGAAGCAGAAATGGTCCATTTTCCAAACCCAGATGAGGGTCCAAACAGAAATTTGTGTTTGGTGCACCTGCCAGTTCTCTCTCTCTCTCTGACTGATGTGTGCATATACCACCACTTAGAAAAAAATCCATTTCCACACTACATTGTTATAGTGCTATTATTGCACTTTCAACATCCTGTGGAATTCTTGGATTTGTAGTTTACTAAGGACAAAGAGCTCTCTGGCTGAGAATTATAAAGGCCCCTCCCTAAACTGCAAATCCCAGGATTCCATAGGATGTTGAAAGCGGAATAATAGCGCTATAACAGTGTAGTGCGGAAATGATCAAAGAGTATGAACGGTCTTAAAATGGCACGCAATGCTGCCATTTTTCATTATCATGAAAAATAACACCTTCTACTTCTGAATATCACTTATCAGGTATTATATATGAGTAGATCCTTTCCCTCACCATGGTACTCCCTTACTGCTGTGGTAGGTTTGTGTGAGGCAAGGCGCTATGCTAATAGTAGCAATACTGCTAGTAGGGTCTCCCAGGTCAGACAGGCTATTACAGAGGAGGCAGATTAAATATGCCAGACAGCTATTGGGGAGCAGCGGTGTATCTGGGGGATGACACTGTCAAAGGATCTCTCAGAGACAATGTCTGTGGCACATTAGCTAACGCTTGTTAGTACTGACAGAAGGAGGTATGGTAAACCCCTCTTGAATGCCTGTTACCACAAAACCCTATGATGAGACAATCCAGAACAAAATAAGAGATAGTGCCAGAAGATGAGACTCCCAAATCGGAAGACACTCTATGAGCAACTAGGGAAGAGCAGAGGACAACTACAAGTACCACTGTCGTTGATGATGCAACTAGGCTGAAGCCAATAGAACGTTTAGCTGTTGATGAATTCAGAGGTGTAAGGGAAGTCCAAAGTCACACAATATAGGAACATGGAATGTGAGGAACATTATAGGAACATAGAATGTGAGAAGCATGAATTGGAGAAGCTAGACATAGTGAAACAAGAAATGGAACATGTAAACATTGTAATGCTTGGGCTGAGCAAGCTAAAGTGGACAGTAATGGGACATGAGTGAGTTTTTAAATACACATAAATACACAGACCAGGAGCAGATTGTGGTACAGACCACAAACTGCTAATAGCAAAAGTTAAAGTAAAGCTAAAGACAAACATTAAACCAACCATCATGCCAAAAAACAACCTGAATAACATCCCCATAGAATATAATGTGAAAAAATAGATTTGCACTATTAAGCCTAATTGACTGGGGGCCAGAAGAACTCTGGACTGAAGCCGAGGACACTGTCAGAGAACAATGCAAAAAGACATTATCTGCAGCAAAAAAGAAAGAAAGCCTCCATGGATGACAGATGAAACTCTTCAAGTAGTCAAGGAAAGACTAGAAGGAAAAGTAAAAGATAGTGTCAGAACCCTGAATGCAACTGTTCAACAATTTGTGGGCAGGAATGAAGAGAACTTCTGTAGTAATCAGTGCAGAAAAGTAGGAGATGACAAGAAATGAAGAACAAGATACTTGTAGGAAATGAGACTAAAACTGTTAGGATTCAGCCTTCATTTAGCAGAGTTACACAGAGAAACGTTTAAAAGCTTGTCTAATGACTTGTGGCTTCAGACTGGCTGATGTAATAAACACAAACACAGGTAGCTTTGGATAAAAGACTTAGAATACTGATGGCTTCTTCATTTACATCTGTATTGAGAGCCTGCTACCTGTCTAACTAGTGAATAGGAGAATCTTCGGTCTTAACTCACCATCCTTGTCGATGGAGACTCGAAGCATACGAACAGTTCAGAGAAGAGCAGCCATGAGAACAAAGAGAGATCAGAGAGAGAGAGAGCAAGGAGGTGTCTAAACTTTTATAAGACCGATGACCCAAGCACAGTCCTGGGTCACACGATCTGATCACCTGAGAACCAAAGGTATTTATGATCATGCAATAAAAGACAGAAAAGGCAAATGGAGGAGATCTGGCATGCAGGAGACAAAGGGAGCCTTATCTGGCTATTGCCCACTTGTTCTAACAACAAGATGCGAGGGAGAGAGAATGCTGAGATTTTCCCAACAGTCCCCTTCTCATTCTCTTGGACCCACATCGATGACCTTCATGCCTTCTCGTAGTCTCTGGAATTGGTCTCTTGGTAGAGGCTTGGTAAGAATATCAGCAAGCATCATTTCTGTATTGCAGTATTCTAGCTGAACAAATCCATTGCGACACATCTCTTGCACCTTATGGAAAGCAATGTCAATGTTCTTCTTGAGTGGCTTCTCACTTTCAGAAAGTTTGATGCAGCTTTGGTTATCTTGCATCAAAATGGTTGGCTTGGGCTCTGTTATGCCTAAGTCCAGAAGTAAATTATGCAGCAACTTTATTTCATCACATGCTGCTTTTGCAGAAACACACTCAGCACCTGTGGAAGAATCTGCAATTGTGGGTTGCTTCTTACTTGACCAGCTTATGGCTCCTCCACCATAGAAGATCAGGTTCCACTGGTTGATTTTCTGTCTGCTAGGTCTACAGCCCAGTCAACATCTGCAAAAGCAACCAGTTGCGGTTGGTCACAGGCTGGCAACATCAGCTTGTAATCTGCAGTTCCTTTCAAATATCTGGCAACTCTTTTCACTGCAATGAGATCTTTTTCAGTAGGAGAGTTAACCATTCTGCATAAGATACTAACAGCATTTGCAATATCAGGTCTGGTGAAATTAGCTATGTATAGTAGTTTTCCAACTGCAGTCCTATACCACAGGATATGAAAAATCAAAGGGAAATTCAAACCAAGAGTGGGAATGCTCTACGTTCAGTAGGGGAGCATATTGCATGACCAAGTAGAAACAAAATAAACAAACAAATGAAAAAACGATGGAAGCAATACACTGAAAAACTATATAAAAGAGATGAAAGATCGACGGATTAATTCGAGGAAGAACCATTTGAAGATGCATCCACAATTTTGGAAAGTGAAGTGGAAGCTGCATCAAAAGTACTTGAGAAAAACAAATTACCTGGACTAGATGCCATAGCAATATAGCTACATCTAGCTACAGAGACAGAATCTACTCTAGTTCTAGCTAAAATCTGTCAACAAACATGGAAAACAAAACAACAGCCCACAGACTGGAAATGTGCAATACAGTCCTCCTTCCACATTTGTGGGTTTGACCTTCCCAAATTTGATTATTTGCAAGGTGCATGCTTGCCTTCCCCCAACTCGCCTCCTTCCATTCCCTTGCATTTTGCCAGCTATGGAGAAGGAAGGCCAGTGCCTGGACAAAAGGCAAGGTAATGGAGAGGAGACACATGTGCACCTTCCTTCTCACCTCTGGAGCGCCCCTCCCATTCCCTTGCCTCTGGCTCCAGTGTGGAAAAGGCAAGGGAATGGGAGGGGGGAGCCTCAAAAGGGAATGGGAGGAAGATTGCAGGGGTGGAATTATTCACAGTTTTTCCACTTTCGCAAAGATTCTGTGCCCTGAACCCTTAGGAAAGTGGAGGGGCCACTGTATACATTCCAGTCCCCAAGAAATAGTTCACTAGGGATTGCAGTAGCCTCAAAACTATTGCATTACTCTCTCATGGAAGGAAAGTGATGCTGAAAATTCTACAACAATTACTTTTGTCTTATATGGACAAGAAATGCCAGCTGTCCAAGCAGAGTTCAGGAAAAGAAGAGGCACTAGAAGTATTGCAAATGTATGTATGTTGAATTTCAGAAAAGAATCATCCTCTGCTTTATAGATTATAGCGAAGCTTTTGATCGTATAGATCTAGAAAAACTACAGATCATCTTAAAGAACTGGATGTGCCCCAACATTTGATTGTCCTGATGTGTAACCTACACTTAGGATATGAGGCCACAATCAGGACAGAATTTGGAGAAATGGAATGGTTTCCAACTGGCAAGAAAGTCAGCTAAGGCTGCATTTTATTACCTTATTTGTTTAACTTTTATACTTAATATATATGTAAAGCAGAATTAGGCTCAGAGGAAGGAGGCGTGAAAATTGGAGAAGAGAATATCAACAATTTAAGATATGAAGATGACACCATACTAATTGCAGAAAATAGCAAACGCTTGAAACAGTTACGGAAGAAAGTCAAGGCAGAAAGTGCAAATGCAGGTTTGCCATTGAACGTTAAGAAAACAAAAACAATGATCACAGATGATTTACATAATTTTAAAATAGATGAGGAAGACATTGAAATAGTTCAAGATTTTCCATACCTTGGCTTAGTCAATTATTAGAATGGAGGCTTCATTCAAGAAATCAGAAGAAGGCTAGGGCCCTTTTCGCATGGCATTTTTGATGCAAAAGGGCCCCTCGAGCATCGCGTGCATGTGAGGAGCGGTCCACACGACGCACTCACATTTGTGCGACGCTCCAGGGCCTGGCAGGGACTGCTCACTCATTTTTTCATTTGCAGCTTGGAGCCGAAAATGGTGCATGGTTGCAGATCGCTCTGGGGCCCCGCACGTACTTACCTTGCGTGCGGAGCCTCAGGAGCCGGGCCGGTCGCGCTTCCTGTCCAGTGCAGCCTCGGAAAGTCCCAGGAACCTCGTGGGGAGCCAAAGGACCTCAGACGCGAGAGCCTCTCTCCTGAGGCTGCTCGTGCGAGCCCTGCACTCCAGCACCGTGAAAAGGTGAGGTGTGAAAAGGGTCTAGGACTTGGAAAGGCAGATATGAAGTAACTGGACAAAATCCTCAAGTGTAAAGATGTACCATTTAATACTAAAGTTACAATTGTCCATGCCACCGTATTTCTAATTTCTATGTATGGCTGTGAAAGCTGGACAGTGAAAAAGGCTGACAAGAAGAAAATCAATTCATGTCAAATGTGATGCTGAAAAAGAGTGCTATGGATATCATGGACTGCTAATCAGACAAATAAACAAGTCAAAGAACAAATCAAGCTTGAAGTCTGCTTAGAAACCAGGATGCCTAAACTGAGACCCAAGCAAAATTCGAATCCACAAAAGAGTGATACCTTTCTTGATCAACCAAAATGCACAAAACATGTCATGCAAAGCTTTCAAAGCTCCACTGGCTTCTTCATCACACTAAAGATGTTTAAAAAGAGAAGAAAAGACAAGGTGAACATGTTGGATTCGCAGTCCTACGTTTCATAGATTTTGTTTCTGTCTTAATGCAGGCAGAGGCCGTTCCCCTCTCGGTTCTGTGGGGACTGAGACAAAGGACAGTAAAATGTAAATTCTCTTAGCAGGAATCTAGGATGTCTCTGTCTTAGGATACAATATATTTTTCAGTGAGGCAGTAACACCTTTGGGAAAGAGATTTGCTTTCTTCACTGTGTCTAAATGATCTCTAGAGGTCACTGGGAAGTAAGTTTGAGCAGGGTTTTTGTTTGGTTGGTTGTTGGGTTTTTGTTTTTGTTTTGTTTTTTAATCTTAAAGGCTAAAAAAAATTCTTGGTTGATTTTTCCTGTACCATAAGGCTGTGGAAGCAATTGAAAAAAGCTGCGTTTGTGTTTGTCAGACATATAAATCCATTATATTTAATGAACATTTCTGTACCAGCCAAAAGGGAACCCCGGTTATTTGCAGATGTAACAATAAGTCAAGATCTATAATTTTATGAATAAGTAAAAGCAAAGCTTGTTTAGGTGATTGAAAACTTTTGTTTTCATGTTCAGCTAACTGCAGTTTAACATTGTAGCTAAAATCTAAGCTGTGTATAATTTTGACAGTGGTTCATCAAAACCAAACATAAACCACATTTTTTTGGTGTGCTTGTTTCAGTACTGTAAATCATAGTTAACCCTAATACTATGTTCAGGTTTAGGCATAAGGCTAAACTGCATGTGAATAAAAACGTGGAAGGAAAGCTTTCTATCTCCTCCTTGCATCTACTGTAGAGGGGGAGGAGGCAGTGGAGGATGCAAGCACAGGTTTTCCCTAGGCAGGTTGCCATAAGCTAGAGGCTATCATCATGACAGATTGCATCCTTCAGGTTTATTGAAAGAGGCATTGGTCTTTTCTACCCGTTAGATGTTCATTTACACAGCAAAAAAGCATGCCCTGTGCATGTAAACTGGGACAACATTGTGCAGATGTTTGTTCAAACAACTAAAAAAGAACAGACGTTTAAAAACAGTCGCACCACACAATCCTGGTATCAGCTGAACCAGATGTCAAACAGATGTCAAGAGTAAGAAAGATGTTTCTTATGATGTTTTTGCTAGTTTCATTTTCTGCCTTGATTTCTTTGAGCTCCTTGCATTTCATTTGAGTCAGATTAATAGGCGCTGACACAGAAAGCAAACAAAATTGCAAAGGATATTGCTTGGTTTTTTAAAAAACATTTCAGAAGAATCAGAACAAGGAGACTGCTGCTTATTTCTAGGCCAAATAAACCATCTCACAACATCCCCTGGTGAGTGATTGAACTGTATGTAAATCACAGGATTATCTATCATAATCTGTTTTGTTCTAACCGGCTTTTATACTTTGATGTCATCAGCACTGGAAGCTCTTGATCCAAGCAGGAAGATATCTCAACCCACCTTCACAAACCCAGCCATGTAGCTGCTCATCCCTAACTCATGGTGATTTATAATCAAGTTAAAAAGCACTAGTGCCAATACAGATCCAAACTATTTACATCCTTCTGTTGCAAGATCTATTCTTTATTCCTGCCTTCTTTCTGTTGTTTAGTCAATTTCTGATTGATAAGAAATTTTTCCCTGCTAAGTTTACTGAAATCTCTTTGGGGCTGAATTTTGTCAAAAAGCCCTCTGGAAGTCAGAGTAAACACGTATAAATTACCGTTACAGAAAAAAAGAAAATACTTTATAGGTATATATAGTAGTGAGAAAGAGAGAGGGAGGGAGGGAGGGAATCGTAGATATTAGCCTTCATAGAACACTAATAGATGGCTTCAACAAAGAATTTCACAGAGCACAATATGAAGATTGTCACTTCACTTTAACTAATGTTCTGCATACAAACAGATATACTGTTATGCTAAAGCTTCAAAACAGGGGACTCCTGAAGGAGAACTATAATGTTTTTATTTTAATCCACATAACAGCTCAAGGTCTAATTAAAGATGAAAGTGTAAATATCTATTGTTTTTCTTCACTAGTAAAGCTTCATTATTTGTTGCACTTAACAGATCTTTCTGAATATGAGTAATATGAGTAATTCTCTTCACATCGCTGCCCAGGGCTTCATAGTCCAAAGTGATCCCCTCCAAGCCAGTTTTGTTAGTTTTATATAAAAATTTTGTTGAAACATGTTGAACTGCTCTTTTTTTGCTGTGCAGCAACCCTCCCCAGTTTTTTTCATGTTATTTTTACCTCTGGTACCAAATTTTCTGTTGAAGAAAAAGTGCCCAGGAACATCTCTACTTCCTTAACTGAGACTTACCTGTACTATTATTTCTACAGTGGTGATGAGGGATGTTGACTTACCTAAGATCCCTGGGCGATTCCACACAGGTGCAAGATTCTTAAAAATAATCATTTTTAATTATTTGATGTTTGGAAAACAATCAAAGAAGGTGCTTGTCCAACTTGCTGAGTTTATCCTGTTGCTTTGTCATCTATATATCTAGGAATTTTATTTTGATGGAATATACTTGACAGCTCCTTCAGAAACCTGTATATTCGTATGATTACAAGGAAGGAAGAAAGGAAGGAAGGAAGGACGGAAGGAAGGAACAACATTAATCCTGAAATTCTGCAAAATCTGTCCTTATGTTTACACTGAGTTTCCAACTTGTATACCTCTTTGTATCCTATATCCGGAAAAAAAACACAGAGTATCTTAGCTTTCTTTAGTCCTGGGAATTGTTTATGTAAGCCAAATGTGTATCAGAGTGTACTTTGAATGGGTTCCCCATTCTTAAACATCAGAACTAACATTCACAGAAATTAGCATTCACAGGACTTTGTATGAATATCCAGAAACTAACAATCTACTTGTTTGTTCAAATTGCAATAAATTTGGTAGAAGCAGACATAAAGGTTCATGATCATTTTATGTATCAGAGGAAATGGAAGACTGGCCTCAGAATCTGAACTGCCACATTCCTGTACATCCTGAGTTGTTGTTACACTTCATCCTTTCTTACAAACGGAGAAAGCATTATCACAGTTCCAAAACTGCCATAACTTCCATCAGAAACATGAAACCTTTCTGGGACCCTGGATTATCCAGTTAACCCGTGTTGTAAAGGGAACACTGTATCTTGGGAGTAATTTCTGTACAATTAAAGATTTAGGTCACTCATTAATTAACCGATTTATTGTCCAGACTAAAATTTAATCCTTGTTAAAGCAGATAATGTTTAACCCTATTTCAACTTTAGTGGAATTCAGTTTGATTACTACAGCTGTTTCTAACACATTTCCTAAGGTCACTGATGAGTTAAATCTGGGACATACAGTATTGGAAGCAGGTCTTGCATTCTTATAGTGTCTTAAACCTTTTTATACTGTATTGTCAAAATGGTTGCGAAGTGTGTCCCCATGGTTATATTTGTTGTGCTATAAATTTCTACCAGGAATTTACTGGCAAGTGTTCAGTATAACATTTTTAATAGATTGTAGAGAGATAGAAAATGTATGATCACTTTTGCTGATAGTGCATGACAGAGAAATTAGGCTGAAACCATTATTTATGTATTTATTATTCATGGATAAAAAGTTGCTCTGAGGGAAGAGTTGAAGTGCTTATAGATGTTTGTGTCAGAAAGCATTGAAAGTATGTAGCTTTAGTCTTTATTCGACAAGTAGTAAACATCTTTTTCTGTCTTGCTCATTTAAACCGGTGGCAGAATGGTAAATTTTTAAGTGGAGGCCCTCCTCATAATGGTCGCTATGGCAGTCTCCTAAAAGAGAGTTCAAAAATGCAAGCAGCTCTGTTAAACCGTATGATGTACTTTGAAGTAATTAAGCAATTTTCATCTCCATCAACAGAGGTCTTTTGTAATAAGTTTCATCTACTCAGGATCCAGACACCCACAAATTTGTTGTTTTTGGCTTATGGAGACCTTGGCAAATTTGTCCAAAGGGGATTTGCTTTTGAGGCTGAGAGAGTGTGACTTGCCCAAAGCCACTCAGTGGGTTCCCATGGCCGAGCTGGGGTTTGAACCTCAGTCTCCATACTTAAGCCACTACAGCACACTGGCTTTCACCCTGAATACTTAATATTAAAATAGATGTAGCTCATTTTTGCAAGGAAAAGCAGTGCTCCTTCCAGCTACTATGAGGACTGCAAACAAATTCAGAGGGAATTGGGGGGGCAAAGGAAGTGGAGTCGGCAGGTCCACAGGCTTCAGTCCTGCAAATTCTGGCTCCACTACACCACTGCACAAAAGGGCTAGAATCTTATTCGTACACAGAGCTAGCAGTTTTATTTTTTCTAGGGTTGCTCAGTGGTATCAAGAGAAGGCAGACAAAATCATCCAGCTCTTGATTAGCCTGCTTCTCTGATGCTTTAATTCCTTCACAGCCAATGAACCTAAAGTCCTTTCCCTGCTGTCACTGTCACCTACTTTGCCATAGTTACACCAGTGTAATGCACCAACAGGATTTCACCCAAAAAAAAAAAAAAAATCTCCTTGCTATGCACCCACTCTTTCACTGGGTCAATCAGTTTCTGTCCTCTTCCTTTAAACTAAGGGCTCCTTCCAGGCAGGGCAAATGTGTAAGAAGCCTGGGGTATGTGTTGTTGTAGTTCTCAGGTTTTTAAAAATATCTTTAGACAAATATGAAAGAACCCTTTTAATCCTTTCCTTTCCTATCCTTTCCTTTCCTTCTTTTCAGAGGATTCACTGTATGATATGAAGCATGGAGGCAATGGAAAACAAAATGGAAAATTTAACTTAACTGTGGCTTTAATACAGATATTTACAGGGCTCTTTGTCCATTTTGGCGAGGTCCTCACCCCCCGCCCCTGTTTTTACAAAGTTGTTTCTGCTCCTTCAACAATATTTTTATTTCTTCCTCTGTCACCCCTATGATTATGCTGCCTTACTTAGGCCATTTCCACACTAGACTGTTATAGTGCTATGATTCTGCTTTCAACCTCCTATGGAATCCTGGGTTTCGCAGTTTCGGGAGGGGCCACCTGTCCCCTCCCGAAACTGCAAACCCCAGGATTCCATAGGAGGTTGAAAGCGGAATCATAGCACTATAACAGCCTAGTGCGGAAGTGGCCCTAGTTTCTGGTACAGAAGTTGCAAACCTTCTCATTTATGCATACAACCATGTTTGTTGTATAAGAGATTTCCCTTAAGAACAAATCAGGCAATGACAATGGAAAGCAAGGATTGTCCTTTCTTATTTAAAATGGTGATTTTAGAAGCTAGTAATTGACTCCAGTGATAACAAACCCTCACCCACTCTGGACCTTCTGAACCGTGTGCCAACTGAAGTAACACTTTATACATCTGAAGAAATGGACACAAAAGCTTATGCCACAATTTAACTCACTAGTCTTTAAGGTGCCACTTTTTGTTTTCAATTTCATGAAGACACAACAAATTTGTGTCAACAGACTATATAGTTTCTTTAAATGGAATGATCTGTTTAAGGCGAGGAGAGGAATGATCCAACTTCCTGAAAAGCTGCCATTTGTCAGGCAAGAACATTCTTGATACTGGCCCTTTTCGCATCTCAGCTGTTTGTGCGATGGGGGAGGGCGGCTCGCGTGAGAAGCCTCAGCTGAAACGGTGCTGCTTCGCCACTGCTTCGTACCGCAGCTGGCTTCCCGGTGTTGCATCCGTTGCTCTTGAGCCCCGCCCCTTCCTTCCGCAGCGCAGTCTAGGAGCTGTAGCTGGGGGAGGAAGCGCGACCCGCTCGCCTGGGACGACGCATTGCACGGAGGTAAGTGCGCGAGGCCGCTGCGAGCATTGCGCGAGTGCACATTATTTTCGGCTTAAAGCCGAAAAAAAAAAATGCATGGCCGCCCCGCTTGAGCCTCATGAGCACTGCGCGAGTGGGAGTGCATCGTACGGAGCAACGCTTCCACTCACACAAGGCTCAAGGGACTCTCGCGCAGAAAAAAAAGCCATGCGAAAAGGGCCACTATTATTTCTTAGCCATTTTTTAATGGGCCTGTCTGAAATTTGGTCAGTGTATGGCTCTTAGCAGAGAACTAGCCCATTCCAGATTAAAAGAAGTATGAGTCATCATCATTTCATTAATATTTTAGAGTATTCACGGTGGAATGTAGTTCAACTTGTCCATCTCAGGCAATATTATGCCTGAATAATTTGGGGTCAGTGATGTGGCATTAAATGCTACATATTACCTTCTATTAACACATTCTGTCAAATGTTAAAACCTTTGGAAACCAAGTGAAAATCAGAATGCTTCCTACCAATAATTTAGAATTGTTTGCTTGTCAGAACCCATATTCTCTAATGTTTGATCTCTCTTTTCTCTCTCTTGGTCTGTGTATAATGTGTGTAATGACCTAAATCCTATGGTTAGTCTCAGCTATAGAAGACCCATTGACTCAGTAGAATTTGAACACATGTTGACAACATGTTAACGGTTAATTCATTGGATATACTCTAGTTGGGGCTAACCACTCGGATTCAGGCCATTATTTATTTTGAATGTTCACTTGAAAATTTGGATTAAAAATCTAAATATGACATGCAATGATTTTTCAGTTTTCTCTTTGCTTCTTTTCTTTTATCTTTCAGGTGCAGCAACCGGACACAGTGTGCAGTGGTAGCAGGCCCAGATGTGTTTCCTGACCCTTGTCCAGGGACATACAAATATCTAGAAGTGCAATATGAATGTGTTCCTTACAGTATGTATACTGCATCTATTACGCTATTATTAACCATTATGACATGCATGAACATTGATATAGCTTGTTGGTTGCACTTTTTGAAAAGGGATTCTGTGTTCATTTTTGTTATCTTTAAACAGTTTGAGAGGCAAAGTTATTTTCTAGCTTAAAAAATGACTGTAGTCTAGAAAGTTTGCTAAGCTTGATTTTTGTTTCTGCTGTCAACTTACCAGTTGGTATCCAGCTGAATTGTCCCTCCATACACACTCCTCTAGAATGGTGATCAACCAGGATTATTCTAACTAAGGTAGTGTAAATTCTTGTATAAAAAGTTATGCTAATAACCATTGGCTTAGATGCCTTCCCCAGGTCATTAGAAGATGGTTAGACATATTCTTGGAACTATCTGCCCATCGCTATCAACCAGGAAAGTAAAATAGAACCTCTGGGTTGTGAATCTGTTTCTTAGCATTGCAGTTTATTAGAAGGAGGGGGCAAATGACATACTTCCTTTGTAGTCTCCTAGAAACACTTAATTCATCAGTATAGGACATAGATACTAGGTTAGAAAAACATGAGTTTTTCAGCTATGTTTTACTTATGTTCTTGTGTGACATTTTGAACACTGAAAAAGTACTGTGTTAATGCTAAGCATTCCTATAACTGAAATTAATGTTATCAAACATTGACGGTATTCGTTACTGACATTTCAAAATCATGTTTAAGTATCCTTGAGTACCACTGTGCATTTTAAATCAGAAACAGAAAAAGTATGATGAGACATTACGGTATGGTGTTTTTTATATTTAATTGTACATTTCTAAATCAACGACATTTCTTCAAGCCCCCCAAGCATTAAAATTCAGCTTGAAAATGTACTGATAATGTGTATTAGTTGTTCTCCATAATAGAAGAGTGTTAGGTTGCAGAAAATAAGCTTGTCATTTTGATTTGCATGAAGTAGGCAAAGCTTTTTCTCACAACGAAAACAATAAAGCTGAAATATAAGGCTGAATATATCAAATAATACAATTTTGTGACTTCTTTCTACAGTTGGGGGCAGTGTAGTTCCAGGACTATGTATAGTTCCAAGCGTCTCCGGGGGTACCTTTGGTGGTGACCACTAACACATGTTACTATTATAGCATAAACTTTATTGATGGTAAATGGTATAACAGATGGTACACAGAAAAGAAACATTCCAGCTCTTCATCTGATGGGGTTCAGCCTTCCAGCCAATGATAGAACTGGGCCCCCAAACAAATTCTACTCAGACTACCCCTTGGCTAACAATCAAATCAAATTCCCTTTGCTGGACATAAGATGATCCCTTGGGCTGAGGTTTACCCCCATCAAGGCCAATGGAAGATGGCCTCCCAGAGTTATGTAATGCAGAAACAAACAAAATGCACAATCAGAACTGTATTAATAGGTTAGCAACAGAGAAAAAAATCACTCCCTTAGTTGCTTCTCAGCCTTCATAAGTTTTCCTAGGTTCTAACTGCAGAAATGTAAAAGGTATCCAACAATACAATTAGTTCTTTCATGCCACTGAAAGCAGTTAACATTTGGCCATAATGCAAACAGGGACTCTAAAACCCATCTGCCTGATGGCCCAACTAACTACAGTGGTTTGTAGATACAGTGGCCCTACAGAAATGGCTTTTCTATAAAATTGAACTCAAGTGACTAAAGAGGAGGGAGCAAGGAAGATTAAAAATAGTGAATTGCCCTGTGTTATTAGTTGGTTCATAAGCTTTCTAACACTCCTGTATGCCCTGCGGAGGTATACATGAACATCTTTTGAGGTTACCTTAGTATAAAACCACAATGTAGTCAAGCTTTCCTTGGCAGAGAATGATCGAGGTGGGGGTCTTCTGTGGCCCTGGGTCCCAGCCAAGGGTAGAACCTCAGACATTGTATTTGCAGGGCGTGTGCTCTTGCCAGTGAACTGATCCAAGAAAGAGAGATACCTGGATATTAGCAAAACCTCAACATTGTGTACTCTGTCAAGCATAGAGATGCACCTGCTTATTCCTCACATTATTTCACATGTATCTCTTTATGTAATTTTTAATGCTCCTTTATATGAATACTCTGGTGACAATCTTTCCATGTCCTTTGTGGCAGATACAGATACAGAATGAATTTGGTGTATGCAGTTCTGTGGATGACACCCACCACGTTTGTGAGATCTCCACAAGGATGGGATAATAGCATACACAGCACCATGTCAGAGATATGCATGAACAAGTAGGGGCTGGGAAGGAGTCTGGCAGTTGAAAGCTACATGCAGCGGGATAATCATAGGCTGATATTATTCATAAAGTCTATGTCATAAACAGCTATGCTAGGACTAGAAATGAAAGTATATGTCAGCAGATTGCTTCAGAGGATACAAGTAGTGAAACTATTATTTATTTATTCATAAATACACTAACCACACGGTACTTGGTGGCTTATATATATATTTGTAAGATAAATATAAGCAGTATATGCTATATTGCGTTTTTATCATTTTTATCCCATTTTATAGTTGAAGAACACTGGCACAGCAGTAACTGTCTCTAGATACATAAGAAACAAAAATAGTTGTATAAAACCTAGGGGGTTTACAAGAAATGGGGGGGGTAGGGAAGTGTATTTTCAAAATGAATAATTTGTGGTTGTGAGTCTTCAAGTCGTTCCTGACTTATGGCAATCCTATGGTGACCGTATCACAAGTTTTTTTTGGTAAGATTTGTTCAGAAGGGGTTTGCCTTTGCCTTTCTCTGAAGCTAAGAAACTGTGACTTGCCCGAGGGACTCCCAGTGGGTTTCCGTGGCTGAATGGAGCTTTGAACACTGGCGTCCAGACTTTGAACCTTGGTCTCCAGTTCAGAACTCTGGATATTATTATTGCATTCTAGCCCATTCCCACAGCTCTATAAACATGTTTTTTACCCAAGGCCTTGATACTGCTTGGTGCTGCATCCGAAGATGCGGGTTTATGGCTACAAAACTGAGCTAATATACAGAAGTCAAAGTTTGTTGTTGCCTCTGTCAGGCAGGCAAAGACCTCATATGATGGGCTCTCTGTGAGGATTCTATGGAATCCTGGGGCTGGCAGCTGAGGGAGGAGTCTTTAGAATTCTCAACCAGAGAGTTCTTGGGCCTCAGGCCAGTTGCTATGGAGATGAGGCCTAGCAGCAAGATGAGGCCTAGCAGAAAGAAAAAGGAGGACAGTGTATTCCCTCAGAAACCGAACCTCTGAATGCTGACAACTCTGAATACAGATTAGATTGGGGAATATGGGGGAAAGTTACAGGTACTAGACAAGGCAGTTTAGGGAATTCAAGACACAGGATCTCGAATCTGTGTATTTCAACCACATCTAATTCATAAAGTAAGGCAAGATAATTCCTAAGATATTTCTAACAACTGTTAGCTATGAGAAAGTAAAATCCCGGGCAACGCATTTGGGGAATTACAGACACACGATCTCAAATCTTTCTAACAAGTATTAACTATGAGAAAATAAAATCCCGGGCAACACCGAGTATATACACTAGTCTAATATTCGCCGTTGCCTGGGATTTTATAAAAGTCAAAGTTCGTCTGTTTGACAGAAGACCTCATAGGATTGGCTGTATCAGGCAAGAAGACCTCATATGATTGGCTGTGAAAATTCTGTGGAATCTTGGGGTTTGCAGTTCAGAGAGGGGCCTTCAGAATTCTTAGCCAGAGAGCTCTTGGGCCTCAGTCAATGTGCCTATCTTTAGTAGGCCGGTTGCTATGGGGACAAGACTGAGCAGCAAGCAGGAGGGCAGTATATTCCCTCAGAAACCCAACCTCTGTGTGTTAATAACTCTGAATACAGATTGGATTGGGGAATATGGGAAAAGTTAAAGGTACTGAACAAGACAGTTTGGGGAATTAGAGATATGGGATCTCAAATCAGCCTAATAAGTATTTCCTATGAGAAAATAAAATCCCAGGCAATACTGGATATATACGCTACTGCAAAAATAAAAACCGGTTAGTCTTAAAAGTTCTGTCACATTCCTTTTTCTCTTCCACTTTCATTCCCTCTTTTTATGCTGCAAGAGACTAAGGCTATTTCTGCCCTACACTGTTATAGTGCTATTATTCTACTTTCAACATCCTATGGAATCCTGGAGTTTGCAGTTTGGAGAGTGCATTAAGAATTCTCAGCCAGGGAGCTCTTTGACCTCAGTAAACTACAAAACCCCAGAATTCCACAGGATGTTGAAAGTGGAATAACAGCACTATGGCCATTCTGCACTACAGTGTTAAACTGCTGCTATTCCACTTTCAACGCCCTGTGGAATTCTGGGGTTTGTAGTTTACTGAGACCAAAGAGCTCTTTGGCTGAGAATTCGAAGTGCCTTTCCCTAAACTACAAATCCCAGAATTCCATAGGAGGTTGATAGTGGAATAGCAGCTTTAACACTGTAGTGCAGAAATGGTCTATAACAGTACAGGGCAGAAATGGCCTTACACAGCTACCTCTTTGAAAATTACCACAATGAAACAGATATGAATAGATTCCTGCACATTAAAAAAGAAGAGCAATTCATATTATGTTTCAACAAACTTTTTATCCAAAACTGACAAAAATACTTTGAGCAAATCATCTTTGACTATGAAGCCCTGGGCAGGACAATGTAGAATTTAGAGGCACAGGTGGCATTCTCAGCAATTCTACAAATGAAAGATAGAGGACCACACAAGGACAGGAAGATACTACAGGTGAATGACTGGCTACACAAACGGTATCAACGAGAGAGATTTGGCTTCTGGGATCATGGTTTTTGCTTTTTAGAAGGAGGACTACTGGCTGCAGATGGGCAGCACCCCACAAAGACAGGGAGGAATGTCTCTGGCAGAAGCATGGCAAGTCTGATCAAGAGGGCTTTAAATTAAAATGTGGAGGGGATGATAGCTCAAACGCCTATCCAAAGGCAAGCTCTAAACACAAGCATGTTATTTCTTAAGGAGAACTGGATGAGAGGGTGGGAGCCACAGTGAAAGTTAGAACAAACAGGGCTTCAGATGTCTACACACCAATGCAAAGATTTTGGGAAACAAACAAGATAAACTTGAAGTCTTAGTGCAGGAAGGCAAATATGATTTTACCAGTATAACAGAGGGATGATATGGGATGGCTCCCATGATAGGAATATAACAATTGAACACTTTAACATCTTCAAAAAAATAAATAGATGGGGCAGAAAAGGAGGGGAAATAAAATTATGTATCAAAGACAACTTGTACAGAAATCCACAGGAGTGAACCAGTAGAAATTATTAAAGTTAAAAATAAATGGAGAAGGAGCTAAAACCACCCTTGTAGTTAAGAATTTCCTGCAGGTCACTATATCAAGAAGAGGGGGTGAATGATGCTTTCCTGAAAAAAATCTCAGAAACCTCCAAGAAGCAAGAACTAGTACTTGTGGGGGACTTCAGATTTCCTGATACCTGCTGGAAGACTAGGGCCCTTTCTGCATCTTACCTTTTCGCGGAGGTGGGGGGTGGTGAGGCACAGGTGGCATTCTCTTGTGCAAGGCGCTCATTTCGTTTCTCCTTCCTTACCGCAGCTGGCTTGCCGGTCGTGCAAGTGACATGCGAATGCCCCACCCCTTCCTGCCGCAGCACAACTTGGGAATTGCAGGCTAGTGCTGAGGCAGGAAGCGCGACCGGCCCGGCTCCCGACATACCTTAGTGCAGGTAAGTGTGTGCGGGCCCCGGGAGCCTTGCGCGACCGTGCACCATTTTCGGCTTGAAGCCGAAAATGAAAAGGGGTGTGCGTTAGGCTCGTGAGCGTCACATAAATGGGAGTGCATTGTACGGACCACCGCTCCCATTTACGCAACGCTCAAGGGGCCCTCTCGCAAAAGAAACTGCATGCGAAAAGGGCCTAGATTTGCTAAGCGTAGGCTCTCCAACAAATTCCTGATGTGCCTTGCAGACAATTTCCTCTTTTGAAAGGTAGAGGAAGGGACAAGGGGATCAGCAATCCTGGACTTGATCCAACAGGGAGGAGTTGGTCACTGGAGTCAAAGCAGTTGGCACTTTAGGAGGAAGTGACCGTGTAATGCTAAAATTCATAATTGCGGGACAAGCCAAAGAAGAATATAGTGAAACACAGACCTTGGATTTCAGGAAAACATCTGAAAAAGCAACTGTGGCATCACAGCAAATTTGAACAGCAAGTGAAAAGAAAGAATAGCATGTATAAGGAATGGAAGGAAGGACAAATCACCAAGGAAAAGTATACATATGTAGCCCAAGCTTGCAGGAACAGTGTAAAGAAAGCTAAAGCTTAAAATGATCTGAGGCTGGCTAGGGAAGCAGAAGGCAACAAAAAGGAGTTTTTTTGTTGGAAGCAAGAGAATACCCGAAGAAATGTTTGGACCACTGCTCAGCAACAATGGTAAAATGCTAGCAGACAACAATGAAAAGTCAGAACTGCTCACCATTTATTTTGCTTCATTTTTTCCTCTTAAAGAGAACTGTGTGCTTCCATGCATAAGCAGAGATCTTGGCAAGGAATTTGGATTGCAAATCAACCTAAATGAGGCCTAGATGAACTGAATCTCAGAGTACTGGAGGAACTTTCTGTTGTACTCTCTGAACCACTTGCCATTATTTTTGAGAAATCTTGCCAAAGGACTAGAGACAAGCAAATTTGTTCCTCTCTACAAGAAAGGCAAAAAAGAACTTCCAGGAAATTACAGGCCACTCAGCCTGACCTCAGTACCAGGAAAAATATTAGAACAGCCTACAAGGTTCTTGATGACAATGCATTGATTAGTAGGAACCAGCATGGGTTTGTCAAGAACAAATCCTGACAAACTACCCTTATACCCTTTTTGATTGTGTCACTAGTTAAGAAGATAGTGGGAAAGCTGTTGTTGTTGTTGACGCTGTGTGCCTTCAAGTTGTTTCTGACTTAGAATTACCCTAAGACAAAACTTTCATAGGGTTTTCTGGGGCGAAGAGTGTGTGATATACAAAATAATTAAATATGGAATAGATGGGGACACTGTCAGATGGATCTGTAACCAATTGGAAAGTCATGTTCAGTGTCTGTGCTTCAAACTGGATGGACATCTGGAGTTCTGTCCTGGGGCGGAGACTTAGATGATGGGTTAGAGGGAATCCTTGTCAAGTTTATGGGTGATACAAAACTTGGAGGACTATGTAACATGTTGGAAGGTTGTTTTCAAAGAAATAGCTCTGTTAGTCTCTTGCAGCATAAGAAGGAGGAAGGAGAGGAGAGAGAAACAGGAATGCAGCAGTACCTTTAAGACTGTCTTATTCTTAATCTTGCCTGAGCTTTCATGGCTATAAACCCACTCTGCACTGCATCCAAAGAAGTAGGTTTATATACATGAAAGCTGATGCAAAAATAAAACCAGTTAGTCTTAAAGGTGTTGTTACCTTCTTTTTTTATTCCTCTTCATTATTTATGTTGGAAGAAAGGAACAGAATTCAAAACTGGTGTGATAAAACTGGCCTGAAATTAATAAAATGAAATTCAACAGAGACAAAGCCAAAATTTTACATTTAGGCCAGAAAATTCAAATGCGTGGGTGCAGGACAGGGGAATACTTGGCTCAGCAGTACTACATGTGAAAATGACCTTGGGATTATTGTTGATTGTAATTTAAACATAAGCCAGCAGTATGATGCTGTACCAATGAAGGTAAATGGTAACATGGGCCATTTCTGCACTAGCCTGTTACAGCGCGATGATTCCACTTTCAACATCCTCTGGAATCCTGGGGTTTGCAGTTTCAGGAGGGGCCAGGTGGCCCCTTCCGAAACTGCAAACCCCAGGATTCCAGAGGATGTTGAAAGTGGAATCGTCGCGCTATAACAGGCTAGTGCGGAAATGGCCTTAGTCTGCTTTAATAAAACCATAGTTTCCAAGTCAAGGAAAGTAATAGTCTCACTATATTCTGTGCTGGTCAGGCCTCATATAGAGGCCTGTGTTCAGTTCTAGGCAGCTCATTTTAAGAAGGATATAGACAAGTTGGAGTAGGTTCAGAGAAGGGCAGGGAAAGAACGCTAAGAGGCACAGAAAATAAAACATACGCAGACAGGTTGAAGAAGCTGGGCTGAACATGCTTGGTAAGAAAAGACTGACATGATTGCACTTTTTAAGTACTTCAAGGGCTGTCACAAGGAAGAGAGTGCAGGCTTGTTCTTTGCTGTCTCAGAGTAGAACTAGGTCTAATGGTTTTAAGGAGGGTAAGTTTTGATTGAACACTAGAAGAAACTTCTTGAGATTGGTTTGGCAATGGAACCAATTGCCTAGAGAGTCTTTGGTGTCTGGATGTATTCAAAAGAGGCTGGTTAGCTACCTTCTGGGAATGTTCTTAGCTGGAGATTCTGCATTGAGCAGTGGGTTGAACTCTAGTTCTATGATTCTTTGCTTCTAATATGCACATGAAAAAAGAAACAACCAGTTTAGGTAAGTCTTACATAAATAACAACATTTTGAACTTTCTATAGACAATTTAAGAGCTTTCTCCAAAATGCATTCAGGGATGACTTTTCTTTTAACAGGCCCTACTTTTCTTATGATTTACTTTGATGACCAAACTTACAAATTTGTGCTTCTTTAACATGCTGGGGGACCTGGTGAAAGAAGTTTATATAGTTTCCCTTTTTCTCCCTATTTTGTTATTCATGCATGCTCAATGAGGAATTTTAGGGGCAGCTGCTCTTTACTTTGCCTGTTGTAGGCAGGCACTCACAGCTACAGACTATTGGCTAGAGTAGAATCCCATTTGTTCCGAGCTCCAGCTTCATTGCAGTATTGACTGCAGATACACTGCTGCAATGCAACACCAAAATTCTGTGTTTTTCCTGTGCTTCTTCTCCATCTTCTTAATGCTGATGCTGCTAAGAAAAAAAACCGTAAGTGCTAGACTGAGGAAAAGAGGAAAAGTGGACTTGGCTGGGTGTAAAAAAGACTGTAAAGGGAACTTCTTGTCAGTGGCTTTGTTAACAGAAGTGTACCTGTGTTTTTATTTGTGTTTATAATTCTGTAGATTTTTTTAAAAAGCTGCTATATTGAAAATGTGATTGGCTGAGATAGATGACTGTTTAAAATAAAAAAAAATACATGCGCTGCTTTCATTTCTACACTAAATTGCCATTTCCTACTATAACCTGCACTTCTGTGGGTTCTTCAAAGAAAGAAGCAGGACTCCCACTTAATCAAAGACCCAGAACATTGAATCCAAGTACATTTCCATTAAATAAGGGATTGGAGATCTGGCCCATGGGCAAGACCAGCTCTCCCCTTAGATATAGTTAGGGTCTGGCAGGAGAAGCAGGTTGCGACCCCCAGTCTACATTGCCACTTTTCCAGACAGCCTAGGTCTAGGAGCTACTTGGGCTCCAGATATTTGTTTCTGAGGGGTCCACAGAATCAAGTAGGGTTGCTAGGAGTCTCAGAGCTAGACCCTCCTCTCCAGTTCTCAGGGCAAAGATGCAGTTTCTCAGGGTGAGATTCTCACACTGAACGAAAAAAAAGTGTGCACCTATTTTTCCTCATTTATTGGACTTGATGTACTCTGTTTGAAGGCTGTATTCTGTGTAGCTGTGGTTGATGTACAGTGTGTCAAGCTTACTGGCATCACCATGGTCTGCACTCTCGGAAACTCCTTTGTTGTGAAGTTCTCAGCATTCAAAAATGTGCATATTAGGGACAGTTGCATACAGCGTTGGGGAAAATAGGGTATGAAATGTGCGTGTAGGGAAACTGCACGGAAAGTTTAAAAAAACCACCTTATGACTACATATTTGGGGAAATTGGTACAGACAGGAAACAGACTTTGTTTATCCTTCTGTGGACCAGATTGAGGCTGAAGACCAGGCTCTGGAAACATCCTCCCCACCACTTCCCTTTTTTGAGTAGGTAGTCAGGAAAGGGTACCAGGTACTTATGTGAAATCAAAGATGAAAGCTTTGATTATTTCATGAAATATTCAGCACCTTCATTTTCCTGTTGCAAACTAAATACCCATTTCACAGAGGGCAAAATATAGTCAAGAAACTGGTTACAAGGCAAAGTTGGCATCTGAATACCAAAACACAAAATTATTCCTTTGAGCCCAGTCTTCTGTTCTTGACTGAAAATCCATTTCACAACAGATAATCCAGTTAATTTTGAAAATTGCCTGTCAGTAAATCCCTCTAATTCATTTATTTTCCCTCAAATCAATAGAAGCATTGCATCCGAAAAGCATTCAAACTGTTTGTTACAGTTTGTTGTTACAGGAATTTGCTTCCTTTGTTCTTTGTTCTTCTAGCAGCATCTGTTTAAGGCCACCACTGTGTTTCTAGACATAGTTCGAAATTCTATTTATGACTTATAAACCCCTATAAGGCTTGTACACAAGCAATCTGATTACTTGGAGGCATGTTATCCCATTAAAGTTTCCCTACATTCTAAGAAGGGAGGTTCATCCTTTGATCCCATGATCCACACAAGGACAGTGAATTATGAGAATAGAGTTCTTGGTGGCTGTTCCTGGCTCTGATACTTTCTATGGAATGCACACTGTATTTTCTTTATTGATTTTCTTAAAGATTTTACATTGTGTTTTTAAATTTGTATGTTTTAGTATCTGAGCTTGTTTTGTCTTTTAATTGAAAGTTAGTGTTACTGTGAGCTGCTTTGGATCCCATTTTTACAGGAAAAGTGCAAAATCAATCAATCAATCTATCAATCATCTATAGTAATAAAATGTGTGCAAGTATGCATGTGTGTGTGTGTGTGCATGCAAGTCTCCAACATAGCTCCAAAGCTATGAAAATTCACTTGCTTATACCTGATATTAAAGGGAATCTACATCTCAGGGTTATTTAAAAAAAAATCATTAAAATCTTATTTTATTAAAATATAACCTGCAATACCATCTTTAGATTCTGGGAATGGGATTCCGTGATAACTTCTCTTATGCCAATGATTTCTTGGAAGTAGGGACTCAATGCGTGCTTGTGCAGGAGCTCCCCAGGGAGGTCTAAGAAAACAATGGCTCTTCCTCGCTTCTGCACGCAAAATTGTAGCTTGCTTAGGTGTTCCAAATCTGACCTAGAGATGGTGGACTTGAACAATCAGTTTCTTCACAGTGCCTCTTGACAAGTCAGCATCTTGATTACTACTTACAGGACTCAGAACTCTTCAAACCATCTCAGAAAAAGAGGGAGGGAAGGAGTCTTCTGATTGATTGAGAAGGTGAGTCGCATAGAAGAAAGCAAGAAGCAAGAATACATTTTCAGACGGGTATTCAGTGTTATGGCTCTAGAAGGCCTAACCACCCTAAAGGCACCAGATCCCATCTGATCTTTGAAACTAAGCAGGGTCAGCCCTAGTTAGCACTTGGAAGAGAGACCACCAACAAATATCAGATGTTGCAAACTGGGATCAGAGAAAAGAAACTGGCTAAACCATCTCTAAGGCCATTTCTTCACTAGGGGCCATTAACGCGTTATACCATTACAATGGTGACATTGCCATTCGCATGATGTCATCGGGTTAGGGACGCTCTTTTCCACACCCTTCCCCCTTAAGCGGATGGGTAGCAGTATTGCCTCCAGTGTTCCTTCCACATTATAGCGTCCTTGGCCACTCCCATGCCCAGCCTTCACCTTGCCCCACCATCCCATTTGGGCAATGATTTGCAGGGGCATTGGAAGCTGTACTAATGCAGCAATGTTGTAACAGCATGACATGCCAGTAAACAATTGCACTTTTGCCCTATACTGTTTAAAAATGTATTTAAAAAAAATTAAAAGTTTTGACTCAAAAAAGACGTTTAAAACAAACAGGGAAATTTGATAGGAAGTTACTACCCCATGGGAGTCACTGAGGAAGGGATGAGCTGAGCACGCCCACAGCCCACCCATGGCTGGTGCCGCCATAACAGGAGGCGCTATCAAGTGCTATAACAGCACCACACTATGATGGCTGACAGGATTGAAACGCCATGGAGGCTCTTAATGGATTTTTTCCAGAAATAAAATATGGAATTTGGTGATACTTGGAACAGCATAGCAGCTGGATAGTGACGATGTCATATGGAAGCACAGCTCCTGGACCGGTAACAACCTGCTTCTATAGTGTTAAAACAACATCATGTGGAAACGGCCTAAGTATTGCTTGCCTAAGACAACTCTATGAAATTCATAGAGTCACCATAAGTCAACAGATGACTTGAAGGCACACACAGAGATGAATTCACAATCACATTTTCTGGAGAGAAATTATTTTACCAGAGGAAATGACCTGTAAGAAAAAGGCAGGTAATTTGAATTTCACCTACATTGTGCTGAACCCTGACATCTGGACCCACCACCTATATCATTATGTGTGATTTCATATGAAATTGCCATATGAAATAAAATATAAGGGAGGAATGGTCACTAAATCAGACATGGCATAACAGTATTTAAAAGTAACAGGAGGATGCACATATTGCAAATCAAGATTAATAGAATCTATTAAGCACTCAAATGAGAAGGACCTGTTTTCTAACAAGAGGTGGTTCAAGGATAAACATCCAGCAAACCTGAAAAGAAGGTTGTTGAAAATTGCAAAGGAGCAAGCAGGAAAAAATAGATGAGTGGAAGTACCTTACATCACCTTTATAAATCTACCATAATGTCGTTTGGTGTTCATGAACCTTGTCGTCTTCCTATTACCAATGTATTCAGACTGTCAGAATGCAAAGCTGTAAAGTAAACATGTCTGCATGTCTGCACTATGCACTTGCATAGTCCAAACTACCATAAAGAGTATCATACAGTAGGTGTCTGTTTGTAAGATATCACAGTTCAGTACAGCTCCATGTTTACTCTCACAACTGTTAGATTGCCATGGTTCCAAGTGTATGCACTGATGCAATAAGGGGATGAGTTATAAAGGTTGATGGGGTGAAAAGAAGGAGAAATCTGGGCACATATTTTTCTATAGTGTTATTATTTGAAATTCAGATATTGAAAAATTCTGTCTGGTATGCTGTCTCGGCAACATGAAAATATTAAGTATTGGCTTCATGATAATGGACCATTGCCCAAGGAGCTTATAGAAGACATGTCACCATCTCTCTTGTCTGTATGTATCAAAGCATTCCCACTTTTGCTATCCCTATCAGACTACCTGAATGAGTGTGCAAAGATTCTGAATGAAAATCAAGACTTCTCAAACTTATCCTATTGCCAGATATGATGCTCCAATAATGTAGCACATGTAATGAATCTGATGGCAAGATGGCCTGGTCTGCAAAGAGAGCAGCGTCTCACTCATCAATTCTACTTCAGAAGCTCAAATTGTAAAAATTGTGAAGTCATTGCTGAGACTCATCCTCACTGTTGCAAACTATGGGACTGTTGTTGTTGTTGTTGTTGTTCACACAACATAAATTGCACAGGTTTTGAAAACTGCACAAGAGGTTGAGAAACTGTGTAGTTTTGCAGTCAAAACCTACACTTGCACATAGATGAATTGGAAGGGACTGTTTAGTTTAACTGTTTGCCCTGCAGGATTACATAACCAAAGTACTCAAAAAAGTTGCCTATCCAACCTCTGCTTAAAGATTTCCAAAAAAGAAGAGCCCATCACTCCAAGGCAGTCTATTTCATTCTCAAATGGCTGTTACTATCTTCCTAATGTTTTGGCAGAATCCCTTTCTTGTAATTTGAACCTATTGGTACATGTTCTAGTGTCTTGAGCAGCAGAAAACAAGCTCATTCCATGTTTAACAAGACATCTCTTCAGATACTGCAGGATATCTGTATCATATCACTTCTCAGTCTTTTCCAAGCTAAACCCACTGAGCTCCCTAAATCATTCCTTCTTAGGTTGTCCCTTATACATAGTGTTGAAGTCATGCTCTGTAAGCAGGTGCCATGGAAGCCCAACTCAGTGTTGTGCTTGCTCTGCTTGGTAAGGAAGCAGCAGTAGCCACCTTGTGCCAACTGAGATGAGAAATCAGTTAAGAAGCAGCTGAATCAACTGCTCTGTTCTCTAAGATCATCCAGTGGAGGGGAAAAAAAGATACAGAAAGTGTGGAGAGAGAACCAGGAATCTCTGCTACCAGGAGAAGATAAGATTGGGGTCTTCAATGATGGGCTTTGTGTTTGTTTTTCCAACAAAGTGCTACAAATGATTGCAAAATAATGTCCCAGATTTGAATGAAACTGGAGAATGGTGGGATTTGGATGAGAACAAGGAACCTTTTTTTGAGGTATCTCCTATGTTCTCGGAGGGGGATGTTGCAAAATACAAGATTATCATTGCAAATCATTGTGTTATCATTGGAAAAGATTGCAAAACAGGTTTGGAGCAAATTGGACAATGCTGAGTTTTGGAGTATTTATTCAGAACCCCAAGTTGTCACATCTGTATCTCAGTTTTTGGGGTGTTGCAAACAGCAGGGGCTTTGTTGCAAAATGTTGCAAAACAAATTGCAAAATTTTGGGACAGGTTTGGAGGGGATTCTAAATTTGGGGGTTCATGGTTAACAAAGATGCCCTGGCTATAAATCTGGCTGCAAATTTGAAGTAGAGCTCAAACAGAAGTGGGAAATTAAGAGGCAGAAAACTTAATTTCCCATTTTCATCTCAGCCTTGTTTCTCAACAACCAATGAGCTGCCTGAGAGGGGATGAAGTTGAGATCTCTTCACTCTTTTAAGGGACTGTTTTGAACAGCAAGAAATTTTCAGTGCATGTGTGAGACTACATCCAGGGCCAGAAAGCGATTGGAGTGGAAGTCTTTTTCTCTCTTGAGAGAGAACTGGTGGACAACAGCACTACAATATGCCATTTGGACTTGAGTTGTAAAGATCAACAAGGCACAGCTTGCCTTTGCCTTAACTAAAGGACAGTAATCAACATTTTCCTCTTCAGCTAGTAGAGGAGTGCAGAAATATTTCCCAACCCATATATGGCCTTGTGTAATATAAGAGGTAGTTTAAGCAATGAATCTTGGACAATGTCACAGATCTGGGGGAAGAAACAGTATTGTTTTAACTCTTGTACCACAGACCTTCCTTGATAAAATGTTTCCACATACATCCTTAGTGTTTGTGCAAATGGATCAAAACTGCCAGTATATGCGAACACAATCTCATTTTAAAAGTGTATCTCCCAAAATGGCTCTGGAGATTCCCAGAAGCAAAATATGATAGAAGTCTTGAGGAGGTGTGCAGATCTTTGTTTATTTCGTTACCGGATGTGAAAATGAAAATAAAAATTTATCTTGATGAGTTTTGTGCATTTCTTGATTTTTCACATTTTGAACTTCATGGTGAAATCTTTGTGAAGTTTATTTGTGTAAAACCTGTTTATTTTGTACAAAAGCAATGTTTCTTTTGCAAGAAATATGGATATTCTTTACTAAGATAAGACCTTTATTTTACTTTATTTTGTTTACTATGGAGGTGGGCTATGGGAATTGCCCCGTGCCGGTACTTACCAGACCTTTGGGCTCAACGCTTCGGTCCAGGCTGGTCCGGAGCAGTGCGTGGCCGCACTGCTCCAGGGATGAAGAATGCAGTTGTACCCAAAGTGATAGTAACTATTAAAGCGGACCACATTAAAAGCACAATTTAAAACACAAGCTGGCACCCTGTTCACTATTTATGAGATCCTAAGGTGGACTTGCACACTCATAACTTTTACATTCATCAATGCCCAAACATGATCTCTTAAGCCAGGCAATGCCTCAACTGGACACTTTCCAGGGTGCTAGGAAATGCAGTGTTCTCCCAGTTGCATGGCACACTGAAACAAACATAGTGTTGAAGTCATGCTCCGTAAGCAATGGGAGCCCTCAATGCCCACCCCCAATTAAGAGAGCACTGCAGTTGTCATTTCCCCTTGCCCCGATCTGCAGCATCTCAGGAACACTTTGTTTGAGGCACTGCCTGGGTTAAGATGTAGATTTTGAGGGGACCTTCAAAAGAAAGAACAAACAAAGGGCAACAGTTTGGGACCTCTACAACAAAGGACAAAGGAGGTGAATCATTATAGCTATGCCTGCCAATGCTGTATCTCAGCCAGTATTTTTTAAAAAGTATAACTGCTATAAATCCATGAACCCTGCAGCCTATCAGCTGTCCAAAGTGTGCCTTGACATATAACTGATTCTGAATCTGTAATGTCTCTCGTCAGAGATGAATTGTCACCTAAGTGTCCTGTTACAAGTGTCTGTCCTTTCAACAGCTGATGGAGTGGTGTGGCTACAAATTAGATGGCCCTGCAGTGCAATCACACTGTGGCTTTAGGTCAGCTATTACCTCCTTCTACTTGAACCCCACCACCATCTGTGCAGTAGCAGAGACAATACCAATTACTTGTAAGTGTTACTACAGTAATGTATGCAAAGCACTTAGAGCATCCCCAAACCACTGTACTAAGTGTTGTTGTTTTGTTTTTTAATGAATGTTTCTCATCAAATCATAGTTGGGACTTTACTTGTCTAGAGGCAAGGGTCTGTGTGGATCTCTGCCTGCTGGGATTTCTTGGGATTTATACAGATACTTATGAAAGGCTGGATAACCTTGCAGTTGTTCTAGTGCTAATTAAAGATGATTAAGTGTCAACACTGTTTTAATCACTCTATGGAAGAAATAAGAGTCAGGGATTTTTCTTATAGTCTCATTGTTTAAGCCTAACAGCTTAGGCAGAAGCTAAAGTGCTCAAGTCTCTTCTGGGAGATGAATGATTATGCTGACCATTCATGAGGATGTTCTGACTCATCACAATTTCCTAGCAAGGCTGCTATTCACCTTATCTTAGTTCAGTCCCCCTCCCAGACTGTTCAGGATACTTCCTAAAAAGCAATGACATGTGAATTCTATGCTTCTGTAGAAAATGTCAAATAATTATGCTAGGTTATTGTTTGAGGAAATGTTTTGACTTTATCAGAACTGACTGAAGAAAACGACAAGGCAAGCAGTGAGGAACATGCAAAAACCACGCAAAATCATGAATAAATATTTTAACAAAGAACTAAGAGTCAAAACCAGATGCTGAAATGAATGAAAGGTTGAAGTTGCATAGCTTGGCATCAGAAAGAGGAAGAGAAGATGCCCCCCTCCACGTCATGCCAGGAAAAGAAGAGTTATCTGCAGTAGTACATACTACATCTTGTAGTGACATCATATTGCTGTACCCCCGGCTAACCTTAAATTTGTTACAAAATGAGCCTTGTTCTGAAAGCGTGTGTATCTGTATGGTGATCTATAGAGGAATGGATACTTTTATCTCAGAATTGGTACAACCTCATAAAAAAGTATATCAGAGAGCAGAGAAGTAAAATCAGAAAATGGGATTAGACCACTATTGTTAAAATGGGGGCAATGTGGTATTTGTACACAATGCAAAAGAGGTTAATATAAAGGAAGAAAACAACAGCAATACCCCAAAAGCTATATAGTTCTGGGCATGGGAATTAATGGTGGAGTTTAAGTGTGCAATTCTGACTGGGAATCAAGACCTACTTTTGAGGGGAAATGAGGATTGTGTTGTTGAGTGTGCATCATACAGTACATAAGCTGTTATGTTCAGACATAACAGCAAAAGAATCATGGTTCAAATTTCATTGGAAACCCTCCTAAGATTCCATGGGGCAGTTGGTTTTATAGAACACAAAATTACTCCAGGAATTTTCTGAGCCATTTTTAAGATGAAGGAAATGGCAGTAAGCAGTGCCTATTACAAATCCATTGAATAGTTTATATTTTCCCCTCAAAAGCCAGTCATTCCACTTTTTAAATTATGGAAAGAGGGATAAAATTTTCAGTTATAGGATAAAAATATGGAATTCCCAAATAACATTAGCCAGTTCAAAATTCAGGTAATTAAAAATTGCTAGTTGATGTGAGAGGTAACTGATGACAATCTAAAAACTAAAGTAAATGTTCCAGGTTCCTATAGAACTTTAAGGCCAAATCAGGCATTTGTGCTGTGGTGAAGCAGAAGACAGGTTTATTTTATTTCATTTCATTTCATTTCATTTCATTTCATTTCATTTCTTTTTTTTTTTATTTGTATTCATATGCTGTCTTTCTCCTAGCATGCAGCTTACAAAGACTAAAACCAAGATTAGCTAACAACCTGATAATAAAAAAGTAAAGCACAATTAAGCAATTAAGCAATAATTACATTAAAACACCATTAAATCTTAAAAGGTCTAAAATCATTTTTAAAAACATAATAGTAAAGTTAAACTTTACTATATACCAATATACTTATAAAGGCTCCCCTGCCACCAGTTAATAATGAAATGCCTATTTGAATAAAAAGCTCTTTGTCTAGAATTGAAAGGAGAGGAGAGAAGGGCCCAGCCTCATCTCCTGTGTGGTGGAATTCCACAGGCTGAGAGCAACTGAAACAGGGCTGATTTCCCTATCCTGACTCTTTAGGCTGAGGATTTGAGGGTCCTTTGCCATTTGTCAGCTAATCTGTTTCTATCTGAGGTCCTTTTGTCACCTTCTGGCTGCCTGGGCATCTAACTTATGACAATAGTAAAATTCAGGCAGAGTTAACATCAAGCACTCCGCTTATGCATACTTTAGTATTGGAATTTTGGGATATTTATATAGGAGAATTAACAGACTCTCTATTAATTTTTAAGCTATTTATTATATGCAGTCATAGATGTACACACATATCTGTAGGAAGAAACACAGACATGTTAATGTCTGGGCGCATTACTTTCAATACATCACATTACATGGAAGGCATTTTACATTCGTTACCTTTCAACTCACTCCAGCCAGAATCTTTATTTCTGCATCTCTCCAGCAGTTTTTTTTGCTGTTAATACATAGAGGAACATTACCATCTTAAACAACATAAGTTAGCCATCTATCCAGTAAGGAACATACTCTTCTGTTGAAGAAATATATACAGGTATACAGGAATACAAGGGGCTGAGATCTTAGGGCATCACTATGTCTAGCAGTATCAATTATATAACAGGCAGCTTCAGTGCCTACCTGTTTATTTCAGGGCATAATTCAAAGTTCTGATCATGAACAGTAAAGCCCTATATGGTTTAGATCCAGACTATTTGAAACTGTGTCTCCCTATGCAAACCTTCAAGAACTCTAAGATCCACGGGGAAGGCTTTCTTTCGATCCCACTACTGTTCCTGACTCACCTGGTGAGGATATGGGCAAAAGCCTTCTTAGTGGCTGCTCTCACCCTCTGGTACTCTCTTCCTTGGGAAGCAAGGGTGTTCCCTCACTTGCTCTCCTTTCACTGGCAGGCAAAAACATTCTTATCTAAGCAGGGTTTTAATATGTAAGCAGGTGGTTTTTAATTTATCAAGATGTTTTTAAAATTTTTGTAGGTTTTTAAAATAATTTTATGTTTTTAATACTTTTAATTGTTTTAAATGTTTTATTAATGTTTACAACTGTTTTTGGAAGCCAGCTTGAGCACTGCTCTGGGAGAAAGGCAGAAAATAAATAAATAAATTCAGCCCAGCATAAATGAGAAAGGGAGAGCCCATGAGTCTCAGAGCATTTATATAGAGAAGACTAATTAGGTAAACAGCTAGGGGAGACTGATGGCTAATAAATACAAGAGATGGGATAGAGAGAAGTCTGTTACAGAAAACTGGTATTTCCAGTGGAAGCAACACATTCTTCTTTTGATCCTTGGCCTGGAAAACCTTGACCCCTTGCTTTGTGTGCTGACTATGCTGCTGGATACTCCTTTGAACTGACACTCTGAATTTATTACTGACTTCGACTGCCAAAACAAAAACAGTAACTGACTGATAAGCTTTTGTAAACTTTGTCTATGGCTGCTGCTATAGACTATTGGAGGACTGTGGCTGGCTTTCTGGACAGGACAGAAGCAAAGCAACCTGACACTAAGAATACTTCATTGCTGTCTTCCAGTCAGATTCTTGGAGGTGACATAAAACCACCAGGTAGAACTGACTCCTGGTTACCTCCCATCAGATTACATCATCCATTTGATTGCCTCAGCCTATATTCTCAACATGACAGCTGCATTGAATTCATTACTGGTCAATTTAAACTGTTGACTTTTTGTTTACACTTGTGTTGGTGTTCTGTGTAGAACTAAACTGTCTCAAGGCTCCTAGTAATACACACAAATTCTACAATACAGAACTTTCTGTTTTGTAGTTTATATACTTTATATGTCTTATGAACTGATTACTTACGTTTTCCAGGGCTTACATTTTACAAATCTCAATCCAGATCACCATGCAACCTGTATTAGTGTCCTTACCAGGCATGTGATTGTGGAGGGGCTGAGAAAAAGCCCCTCCTCCAAAGATCTTAAGACTCTGGCAGTTTGTGTCAAGAGATATAGAGTCATGGAGTTGGAAGAGACTACAAGGGCCATCCCATCCAACCTCCTGCCATGCAGGAATACACAGAGCATTCCCAACAGATGGCCAACCAGCCTCTGCTTAAAAACTTCCCAAGAAGGAGACTCCACCACACTCTGAGACAACATATTCTGCTGTTGAACTGTTCTTACTGTTAGGAAATTCTTGCTAATGTTTAGATGGAATATTTTTCCTGAAGTCATTCTTCTGTGTCCTAGTCTCACTCCCAAAATAAGCCACATCTTATATCATGGATGCTGAAGGACATTCTTTTTTTAAAAAAAAACTTCACCATCTGAGTACTAGTGGAGGGGGCAATCAAGATGTAGAAATTTTGGATCTATGTCCCTAATCAAATAGAAAGTGGAGGGACACTTCTGCAAATGGATAACCTTTAGTCCTTTAGATGGTATGCACTGAAATTGCAGTGCACACAATTAACATTTTTCCCCTCCATCAATGCAGCTAATTACTTCTGCATTCATAATATTTTACACCAAAAGCAAAACAGAAAAACCTGTTGTGACTCCTGGTTTAAAAATAGGTGTTTTTACTATGATCATTTTCACATTTCACACTCAGCATAACGACTACAGGAATGAAATGGAATTTGCTTTTTCTGCGCTGATGGAAGATAAATTTACTTGGAAGGAAGCATATTTTAATATAGAAAAGCATAAGGTAAAAATAATTAACATCTATATCCAATTGCAGAATTTTAACTACATAATTTTACACTCAGGTCTAACACACTGGAGGTACTTTAGATGGACATATGCATGACTATTCTCTCACCTCCCTCTTTCCAGCAAATGTTTACTTCATTTAAAAAAGAAAGAAAATTCTCAGCATGTGCTTTCCCATTTTAAAGTCCATTACACGATGATTACAGGAAAAACTGTAGTCTAATAGTCAATAGCTCCACTAAGCTAGCCTTGGAGGGAGAGAAGCAGCAAGCACAGTTTCATCGTGCCTAGGCCCAGAAGCGGATGAACGGCTCTCCCTCCATCCCAGCTGCCACTGCTGGTGCCTTGGAGAGAGAGAAGAACCGGCAGTATCTGCTAGACATAATACCTTCCTACACTGCCCTCCCCTTTTCCTTTTGGGGCATGTCTTAGGCCCTTTCCGCAACTTATCTTTTCTCAATGCTGGGATGCGGAGATCACATGAGCAGCCTCTTGCAAGAGACACTTGCGTCCCCACTGCTTCGGTTCCGCAGCTGATACCTGCCAGCTGGCAGGCATCATAAGGGCTCCACCTCTTCCTTCCGCAACACAGCTGGGCATTTTCCCAGACTGCACTGGGGGAGGAAGCATGAACACTGCAACTCCGGAGGCTCCGCACGCACGGTAAGTGCGCACAGGGCCCTGGAGCAATGTGCGATCGTGCACCATTTTCTGCTACAAGCCAAAAATGAAATAGTGTGTGATCGACGCCTGCTGACCCTGGCAGCATCATGTGACTGCGAGAACGTCATCTGAAACGCTCCTCGCAATAGCACGATGCTCCAGAGGCCCTTTCGCATGGCAAATGCCATGTGAAAAGGGCCTTAGTTAGATTGCAAAACTAAGGGCAGGGAACTGTTTTGATGTCCTTTTACTTGTAAAGCACCATGTGCAGTGTTATGTCTCAATACATTTACTTTGTAATAAGCACCATTTTCTTAGAATGATAAGAGTTGGTAGAGAACACAAAGGCCATCCAGTCCAGCCCTCTACCATGCAGGAATATACAATCAAACCATTCCTGACAGATGGCCATCCAGCTTCTGCTTAAGAACTTCCAGGGAAAGAGACTCCACCACTCTCCAAGGCAGCCATTGCTCTGTGTCTTAGTATATGGGGCATCAAAGAACAAGCTTTCTCCATCTTCCATATGATATCCATTCAAATATTTAAACATACAATTGTGTCGCCTCTTAACCTTCTCTTCTCCAGGCTAAATATACCCAGCTCCCTAATCCACTCCTCATAGGGCATGGCTTTTTACCATTTTGGTCACCTCTCCCCAGACCATTCCAGCTTGCCAGTATCTTTCTTGAACTGGGCACAATATTCCAGGTGACAGAGCAGAATAGAGTGGTGCTATTATATCCCTCGAGCTAAACACTGTACTCCTATAAATACAGTCTAGAATTGTATTAGCTTTTTTAGGCCAGATCACACTGTTGCCTCATGTTCAGCTTGTGGTATACTAAGACTCCTGGATCCCTCTCACATGTACTATGATCAAGCCAGATATCCCCCATGTTATACCTGTGCATTTCATTTTTTCTGCCTAGGTGCAGCACCTTACATTTCTCTTTGTTGGAATTCAACAGGGTCTCTTACAACAGGGTCTCGTCCAACTCTTATGATTCTATGATTCTATTCAGCAGTGGAACAGAATGCCTTCGGTGAGGAAGGCTGGAGGGCAATCTCTCAGGTATCCTGTACCCATATCCTGCACTACAGATCCTACACTGAGTCCCCTCCAGCTCTACAATGCAGCCAGACTGCTGCTTCTGCTCCTCAGGTTTGCAGAACATTCTACATTTTCCTGTTCAGTCTAGGCCTGAGGAAGGACCCACTTCCTCCTCCTCCTTCTTATTCATCCCTGATCTTTTTTCAGTGAGGTTGTGGATCTGTCAACTCACTGACTCCTTCCTTTTACCTATGAGCATAGAATCTTAGAGTTAGAAGGACTGCAAGGACCATCTGTTTCAATGCTCTGCCATGCAGGAATGCACAATTAAAGCATTCCTGAAAGATGCTCATCCAACCTCTGTGTTTAAAGACATCCAAAAAAGAAGAGTCCACCAGCATTTGAAGGAGTGTATCGTACATAAACAGTTCCTGCAGTACAAAGGTTCTTCCTAAGGTTTAGGTGGGATCTCTTTTCTTGTAATTTGAATTCATTAGTTCATGTTCTGGCCTCTGGAGGAACAGAAAACAAGCTCTCCCCATCTTCTACATGACTTCTCTTCAAATCTTTAAAGATAGTTCTCATGTCACCGCTCAGTCTTCTCCAAGCTAAACATACAGAGCTCTCTATGTCAGTCACAATAACACTCAGGTTTTAGATCACCTTAGCCATCCTTCTCTGAACACATTCCAACTTGTCAATACCCTTCTTAAATTGTGGTGCCCAGAATTATACATGGTATTTCACATGATATCTGACAAAAACAGAATAGAACAACACTAGTACTTCCTTTGATCCAGCACAATGCTTATCTTGATGCAGCCTAGAACTGCATTGGCTTTTTTGGCTGCCGCATCACGCTGTTGACTTACGTTAACTTGGGGCATGCTAAGAGCCCTAGATCCTATTCACAGCCATCTTTCAAGCCAGGTGTCACCTACTCTATATTTATGCTTTTCATTTTTCTTGCCTAGATATAGTACAAGTGATTAACAAAGTCTCTGACAAAGAAAATCCTTTTTACAATGTCTTCTTATCTCCACCCAGGCATCCTTTTCCTCCTTATTCTCCATCCTAGCTGGAAGTTAGTGGCATTGGGAGGGTAATAAAGGAACGCTAAAGAAATATAGACCGTTGGCATTAAGTTTCAGCAGCATGTCTTTAGTAAACAATGCAATAAAACTGAAGCTGAGGAAGAGTGGGATTCTGCTCCAGCTGATTCTGTTGTAGCTATAAGTGCCTGCCTACAACAGGGAAGATAAACAGCAGCTGCCTCAAGAATTACTTACTAAGCATGCATGAACATCAAAATGGGAAGAAGCAAAGCAGAGTAGTCTGCCTCTCTAGCGTCCCCAACTTATTAAAAAACATGGATCTATAAGTTTGGGCACCCAAATGGAAATCATAAGAAAACTAGAAGTAAGTGAAACAAAAAGAAAATTATCTCTGGATACAGTTTGGAAGAACTTTTTAAGTGATGTCTGGAAAGTTCTGAATGTTTTTCTTTACTTATATAAGGCTTACCAAATCTAACTGTTTCATTTCTCATGAGCATTTTCTTAATTTTAAATAAAACAATTTGTGAACTATGTTAAACTATTATTTTTTGTGGTCCAGGAATTCTTGCTTTCCTTGATGTTTCAGACACTGGTGCCAAATTTTCTGTTAAAGAAATAATGCCCAGGAACACATTTGCTTTGTTAACTGAGGTATACCTGTACCGTACATTTAACCATGTTGAAATTCACTGGTAGTTTTGGCCCAGCTCACCAATCTATCAAGGTTATTTTGAATTCTGATCCTCTGTGTTTCACTACTTCCCCCACCCAAATTTGGGTGTTATCCGTGGGATATCAGGTGGTGAGACAAACCATGTAAATGTGCATATTCCTTTTTATCCTGTTGCAATACATTCTCATCTCACTGGAAGGCAGAACATATTCCATTCACTTTGACAATTTGGTTAATGATGAGTTTAGGGTTGTCTTTACACTGGGGTGGGCAGCTGTGGAAGTTCTGTGTATGTCTATACAGGCAACTCACATCCAACCACCATGAGGTAAACAAAATCTGAACTTTATTGTAGATAAACAATGCTAATAGCATTATAGAACAGTACACTATAATAGTATAGAACAGTAACTTTAAAAGAAGATAAAATAATGATGGGCAGAGTGGCAGGATTAGGAGGGTGAGTGTCAGCGCGGGCCGAGGTCAAACAGGAGCCGGTCCGGTGTTGGTCACAAGCAGTATTTATTACAGTCTATAACAGAGGCGCTGCAGTACACCAGTGCTTTGAACTAAGGTTTGCCTTGACAGCAGGCTTCAACAGAAAATAACGGCGGGTTGCCTCACCCGAAACACAAAGTGGTTACTTCACCTTAATGCGGGGAAGGGTCTTGGAAGAGCCGGGCAGCAGGACACAGACGCAGGCCGGACTGGAACAGGGCACAGGCGACAGATGTGCGGAAAGCCGACGGTTGTTGCTCCATACCTCTCCCAGCCCCGCGTCTGCCTAAAAGGCCTCTAAGCCGGGCAGTGGCCAATCTGGCCCGAGCACACGGCTGGGCTCACAGCTGTGCTACAGCTGGGAGTTCCCCACCCCCAGGTGTTTCTCCTGTAGCCACCGGGAGCGGCGGCTGGCCTCCTTGAGCTCTTCCGAGGCAGCCTCGTGAGTAGGCGGTGCCCCGGGATCAGGCCTGGGGCTGGCCTCCTCCAGCGGGTCTCTGCCTGCTGTGCCCAGTGGCACGGGAGCCGGGCCGGCGGCCTCCGCAATGCCAGGACAATCCTCGGCGGCGGCAGCAGCCTCTGTCATGCCGGGGAGACCCCCGCCGGGATTGGCGTCCGCCGTGGTGTCCCGGCGATCCCCCCGGTGGCGGAGCCCTCCACGGCGGCCGCGCGGCCCCCGTCGTCAGCTGCGGCCTCCGGAGGGCCCGGACCCACCTCCTCCTCCTCGGAGGTAACCGCGGCGTCGGCCTCTGCAGCGTTTGCTGGTGCGGCCACACCCGAGGCCCTGACATCACTCCCCTCCCCAGGGTCGCCCCCCCACCCCGCGGGAGATGAGGTTTCGCCAGGTAGCGGCGATGGAAGGCATGCACCAACCGCAGCGCGTGAACGTCCGTTGCGTCCTCCCAGGAGCGCTCCTCTGGACCATAACCCCGCCAGTCCACCAAGAACTGTAGGCGGCTGTGCCGCCGGCGGGAGTCGAGGATCCCAGCCACCTCGGACTCCTCCTCGCCATCGACGAGCACCGGAGCTGGCAGGACTCCGGGGCCGGTGTCTGGTCATACCCCCGTGGCTGGCAGAAGCAGCAACCAGTGGAACACTGAGTGGATCCGCAGGTTGCGCGGAAGTTGGAGCTGGAAGGCCACGGGGTTTACCTGGGCCCGGATGGTAAATGGGCCTATGTACCAGGCATCCAGTTTGCGGCTAGGGCGGCCTGGCGGGAGGAAGTGCGTGGAGAACCAGACACGGTCCTCGACCCGCAGAGGCGGTCCTGGCTGCCGGTGCCGGTCTGCCCCTCTCTTGTACGCCTCCTTGGCAAGCTCCAGTTGCTCCCGCAGTAATTCCGGGATGGCCTGCAACTCCTGGAGCCACCGGTCCATGACGGGCACCGCAGAAGGCGCCCTGACCGGCGGGAACCACCGCGGGTGGAAGCCGCAGTTGGCCAGGAACGGGGACTGCTGGGTGGAGGCGTGGACGGCATTGTTGTACGCGAACTCGGCCACAGGCAGGAGATCGACCCAGTCGTCCTGCTGGTAGCAACTGTAACACCGCAGGTACTGCTCCAGCATGGCGTTGGTGCGCTCGGTCTGGCCGTCGGTCTGTGGGTGGTGGGCTGACGACAGCCGGGGCTCGATGTCCAACTGCCGCAACAGACACTGCCAGAACCGGGCGGTGAACTGTACCCCCCAGTCGGTCACGATCCCCTCGGGGAGACCGTGCAGCTGGAAGACGTGCTCCAGGACTAGGCGTGCCATCTCCTTCGCGGAAGGTAGCGCCAGACACAGGATAAAGTGCGTCATCATCGTGAGGAGTCCACCACCACTAGTATGACGGTGTGGCCCTGGGACGGAGGGAGCTCGGTGATGAAGTCCATGGAGATGGTCCACCAGGGTCCTGCGGGGGTCGGCAGAGGCTGGAGCAACCCCGAGGGCCTCTCCGTCGGGTCCTTGGCGCGGCGGCATACAGGACAGGAACGGACGTAACGGTCGACGTCCCCGCGCACCCTCGGCCACCAGAACTCCCGGGTCACGAGGTGCAGGGTCTTGAACAGGCTGAAGGGCCTCCCGTCATGGCAGAGGCACAGCACTTCCTCGCGACAGGGGCCGGGGGGCACGAAGAGCCACTCGTGATGGTAGAGCAGCCCCCCCGCTCCGACCACGGGGAGGAGGCGTCCCCCAGGTGCAGGGTCTCCTGGGGCAGCTCCCGGGTCTGGGCTTCCCGGATCCGCTCCGCCAGGGTCCACGGTCGCCGCGAAGTTCTCAGGGCGCAGGATGGTCGAGCAGGTCTCCGGCTCTGGGGCCGCGGTGTATTCGGGCTTCCGGGACAGGGCGTCCGCGCACCGGTTGCGGGCCCGCGGCATGTACTGCAGCTGGAAGTGGAACTGGGAGAAGAATTGGGCCCAACGCATCTGTCGCAGCGTCAGCTTCCGGGCAGTCTGCAAGTATTCCAGGTTGTGGTGGTCAGTCCGCACCTGTACCGGGTGCAACGCGCCTTCCAGGAGGTGCCGCCAAGCCTCGAACGCCGCCTTCACCGCCAGGAGCTCCTTTTCCCAGATGGTATAGTTCCGCTTGGGGGGGTCAGCTGCTGGGAGTGGTAGGCGCACGGCCGGAGCTCCCCTTCCGGGCCCGAACTCTGCAACAGGACCGCCCCGACCGCAACGTCCGAGGCGTCAGTCTCTAAGACGAAGGGCCGCCTGGGGTCGGGATGCTGCAGGATGGGCTCCGTCGTGAAGCGGGTCTTCAACCGGTCAAATGCCTGCTGGGCCTCGGTGGTCCACTGGAACGGCGCCTTGCTGCAGAGCACCTGGGTGATAGGGGCGGCCAACGACGCGTAGTGGGCAATGAACTTCCGGTAGAAGTTGGCGAACCCCAGGAACCGCTGCACATCCTTGCGACTCCTCGGGGTCTGCCAGGACACAATGGCCTCCACCTTCGCCGGATCCATCTCTACTCACTGGTGGGACACGCGGTAGCCCAGGAAGTCAACCTCCGAGAGGTCGAAGGCACACTTCTTGAGCTTGGCATAGAGGCGGTGCTCCTGCAGCCGCTGCAACACGGCGCGCACCTGCGCCTCATGGACCTGCTGGTTTGGGGAGTAAATCAGGAAGTCGTCGAGGTAGATGATGACGAAGCGGTCCAAGTAGTCCCGGAAGACGTCATTCACGAAGTGCTGGAACACGGCCGGGACGTTGCACAGGCCGAAGGGCATGACGGTGTACTCGTAATGCCCATACCGGGTCTGGAACGCCGTCTTCCACTCGTCACCGGTCCGGATCCGCACCAGGTTGTAGGCCCTGCAGAGGTCCAGCTTCGTGAAGACCGTCGCGTGGCGCAGCCGCTCCAGCAGCTCCGGAATCAAGGGCAGCGGGTAGCGGTTGCGGATGGTGATCCGGTTGAGGGCGCGGTAGTCGTTGCAAAGGCGCAGCTCCCCCGACTTCTTGCGGACGAACAGTACCGGCGCCCCATCCGGGGAGGTCGACGGCCACACAAAGCCCCGCCGCAGATTCTTCTCTAGGTACTCCCGTAGGGCTGCCAACTCCGACTCCGAGAGCGCGTAGATGCGGCCTGCCGGGATCGGGGCCCCTGGCACCAGGTCTATGGCACAGTCATAGACCCGGTGCGGGGGTAGGCGGTCGGCCTCCTTCTGGTCGAACACGTCCACGTACTCCTGGTACTTCTGCGGCAGTTCGACAGATGTCCCGGCGCCAGGGGTCTCTAGGATCGGCATCAGCTTCTCGGGCCAGCAGTGCTCCTGGCAGTACTCGGACGCAAACTGCACCTCGCCCAGGAGATGTGCGGGTCGTGGCGCGAGAGCCAAGACATCCCCAGCACCACTGGAAAACAGGGCACTGCGGCCACCAGGAAGCTCACCCGCTCGAAATGGCCCTGGATCTCAAAACCCACCTCGACCGTCTGGTGGGTGATGGGATTCAGCAACCGCCCATCGATAGTCTCCACCGGCCTTGGCTCCGGTAGTGGCACCAGCGGGATCTGGTGGTCCCAGGCGAACTGGAGATCCAGGAAGTTGTTGGACGCCCCGGAGTCGATCATGGCCCCCACGGGGATGGGCTGTGCCTCGGTGAAGCACACTGCGGCGGCCACCAACAGTGGGTCCCGTCTCCGTACCGATGCGTCCGCGTCTGTCCTGCTTCCGGGCTCCCCCACGTCTTGCAGGCTCTCTAGGCCTGGGGGTTGGCTTTTCCCAGCGCCCCCGGAGCGGTGGACTTCAACGGACACACGCGGGCGAAGTGTCCTCCCAGGCTGCAGTACAGGCACAGACTCGCCCGCCGCCGCCTCTCCTTCTCCTCGGCTGTCAGGCGGGGCCGTGCCCCCCCGAGCTGCATGGGCTCTTCACTACTGGCCCCGCCGGCGGAGACACCTGCTCCAGACCGGCTGGGCGGGACCTCCCGGGGAACTGGCGCCCAGGTGCGCGTGCTAGAGGAGCCTGCCCGACGAGCCTGCCTCCAAGCCTCCAGGCGCCCGTCGATCCGGAGGGCCTGCTGGATTAACAACTCCAGTGTCTCCGGCGGGGGGCTGCGGCCAGTTCGTCCAGGATCTCCGCCGAAAGGCTGGCCCGGTACTGATCTTGGAGGGCAGGGTCGTTGTAGGCCAGGTCCTGCGCCAGTAGGCGGAACGTGGTGGTATAGTCCTGCACCGTACCTCGGCCCTGCTGTAGCTGACGCAGTTGCCGTCTCGCCGTCTCGGCTTGCACTGGATCTCCCCACATCGCCCGGAACACTTGCAAGAACGCGGCCATGTTGTCCAGCACGCCGCTATTCTGGCAGAGCAGGGGCGTGGCCCACTTGGCCGGCATCCCAGAGAGCAGGCTTATCATGAATGCCACCTGAGTTCGCTCATTGGGGAAGTCTTGGCCCCGGACCTGTATGTAGAGCCGGCAGCCGGCCACGAAGGTCTCTAGCTCGGATGGCTCCCCGGTGAAGCGCAGCGGCACCGCCATGGGAATCTTTGGCGCAGGCGGGGGCTGGGCTGCCTGCAGCTGGCCGACCTGGAACTGCAGGGCCTGCAGGGCGTGGGAGAGCTGGTCTACTTAAGCACACAGGCCCTGGTTCTCCTGGGCCTGGGCGGCCAGCTGGGCCTTCAGTGCCGCGTTCTCCCCTTCCATCCTGCTTGACCGGGAGGACGGAGCAACAATCTGTCAGCGCGGGCCGAGGTCAAGCAGGAGCCGGTCCAGTGTTGGTCACAAGCAGCGTTTATTACAGTCTATAACAGAGGTGCTGCAGTACACCAGCGCTTTGAACTAAGGTTTGCCTTGACAGCAGGCTTCAACAGAAAATAACAGTGGGTTGCCTCACCCGAAACACAAAGTGGTTACTTCACCTTAACGTGGGGAAGGGTCTTGGAAGAGCCGGGCAACAGGACACAGACGCGGGCCGAACTGGAACAGGGCACGGGCGACAGACGCACGGAAAGCCGACGGTTGTTGCTCCGTGCCTCTCCCAGCCCCGCGTCTGCCTAAAAAGGCCTCTAAGCCGGGCAGCGGCCAATCTGGCCCGAGCACGCGGCTGGGCTCACAGCTGTGCTACAGCTGGGAGTTCCCTGCCCCCAGGTGTTTCTCCTGTAGCCGCCAGGAGTGGCGACTGGCCTCCTTGAGCTGCCGCCGCCGCCGGAACAGTGGCAGGGCGGCGGCCTCCGCCTCTTCCGAGGCAGCCTCGTGAGTAGGTGGTGCCCCGGGATCAGGCCCGGGGTCCGCCTCCTCCAGCGGGTCTCTGCCTGCCATGCCCAGTGGCACGGGATCCGGGCCGGCGGCCTCCGCAATGATGGGACAATCCTCGGCGGCGGCGGCAGCCTCCGTCTCACCGGGGAGACCCCCGCCGGGATCGGCGTCCGCCGCGGCGTCCTGGCGATCCCCCCGGCGGCGGAGCCCTCCGCGGCAGCTGCACGGCCCCCGTCATCGGCTGCGGCCTCCGGAGGGCCCGGACCCGCCTCCTCCTCCTCAGAGGTAACCGTAGCGTCGGCCTCCACGGCGCCTGCCGGCGCGGCCACACCCAAGGCCCTGACAGTGAGCAGAAGGAGAGTAAAAGGAGGAGTGGCAAGGTGAGATAAAGGAGAGCAGCATGGACAAAGACCCTTTGGGCAGCAGAAAATGGCTAAAGGCTAGGGAGAACAAGCCCAAGGGAAGAGATTAAAAAGTGGTTTGAAAAGGGTTTTCAATCCTTTGGAGATGGTGTGTGTGTGTGTGTGTAAATGTTTAATTTGTTTTGAAAGGATCATGGACTTGGGAAGACTTCAGCGGCCATCATTATGAGCTCCAAGGGCTGCCTGCATCCCATGGAATGCACTTTGTCCACGCCTATTTTGAACAAAGGCAAAGAATTATGAACAGGACATGCCATATCTTATTTTTGTAGCTCCCCGCTCCCTGGGTTATCTGTGCACTTCTCTTCATAGCCTCTTTGCCTTCAGGGACTTCATAGGTAGATTTTCTGATAGCCAGGTAATATCCTGTCGTGATTATCATCTGCTAAAAGACTGTACACAAGCATTGCTGCTTTGTATTTAGTTATACCTCTTTAACATTTTTCTATTTAACATAATTTCTGCTACTGACAGAAGTGCGCATTAGCTTATGCATCAATAAAAGTGAAGGACGTTCAAAGTAAATTGGATAGGAAAATATCCAGTGATTCAATAAATCACACTCATGTGTTATAGAACATTTAAATACATTTAAGTGGAGGCTCACTCTTCTTTTCAGTAGTCCTCAGAGCAGGCAAACAAGTATGAAACTGAATAATACAATTTTAAGAGACTCTAAGCACTGCAAAGCAACCTGGAGCTTCAATTACTTAGATTACTCATGGAAAAGCAAATGAGAAACTTCATGCAGACCAGAAAGAAAGGGGTGCATTTCCTCAGGGTTATAAGTCTTATTTTAAATAATTAAAGCATTATCAGGGAATTCTTTTCCCACTCATTTCTTTCCAGTTTTTTTTCATTGCCATGGGAAAAGGACCTACTGCAGAACATTGCCCATTAATAAAGACCCTTTCCACAGTAGCCTCATTGATGGGTTTTCCCTGTCAATGATCCACAATCATTGATGGGTTTTCCCTGTCAATGATCCACAATCGCACCACCGTCCTACACTTACCTGTCCTGCGGAAGCCCCGGAAGCACGATGGCAGCACTTCTTGCCTCAGCGCAGCCAGGAAAAGTACCCAGCTGCACTGTGGAAGGAAGCAGCATGTCCATTGTACTCCCTTCTTCAGGGAGTTGGTCCCAAAGTCAAAGGGTCAAAGTCTCACAAACTTCCTCCTCTCTATAATATGCCTCACATGAAATGTTATTTTTGGTTTCCTTCAACTTTTTCCTTTTGGCTGTCTCCTTCTAGGTCTGATTCCTCCTGAAGAAACAGAAGTTTAAATTTGATAGCAAAAACTAATACAGACACAAACTGAGGCCCATAGAAAGATAATCTGTTGTAACATGTAACTTAGCAGTTGTATGAAGCTTTAAAAAGTCAGTCTTTAGTGACAAAGAATTGGTCTAGTACTGCTACTAAAGTGGATTCCTTGGGATTCTTTCTCCACAAAGTATGATTTGTAAGAACCACTTACAAAGATAGGTTGTTGTGGGTTTTCCAGGCTTTGAGGCCGTGTTCTGTTAGTATTTTCTCCTGACGTTTCGCCTGCATCTGTGGCCGACATCTTCAGATGATCCTCTGAAGATGCCAGCCACAGATGCAGGCGAAACGTCAGGACAAAATACCAATAGAACACGGCCTCAAAGCCCGGAAACCCACAACAACCTATGGATTCCGGCCGTGAAAGCCTTCGACTTTACAATTTACAAAAGAGTGTGTGTCCATGGAAAAAAATATTTAAATTAAATACAATGAGATACAATGATTAAATACAATGAAAAGCTTGCTTCTTTATCCTCCTCTCTTGGGTTATTTCCTTTCTCTTGCTTTTCAAGATCTGACCACAGATGATCTTGCTTTACAGCTGATTTATGTCCTAAGAACAGTAAATCATCTTTTGTGAGGGGGGTGATTTTATTTTGTTTTTGTTCAATGGATTGTGTATATTTAGGGCTTTGTAATAAAAGAACTAGACCTTTTAAGATTCATTCAGAGCAAAGATCCCCCGCCGCCCCACAATAATTTCATTTGGCACCTTTCCCCAAAATCCAATTCTAGAGCCTTCTGCAGTTCGCTGCAATGCTTTTAACAATCATTTCACAGATAAAATGTCTTGGATAAGAGCTGGATTAGATGCCATCACTGTAGCAGAATCTGACAGTATGCTGTCCAGCAACTCTGTGAAGAGGATTACACTGGATCAGTTTCAGCTGGTGAGTACCACAGATATGGACAAACTGCTAGGATGAGTAAGGAAGACAACACGATCCCTGTCCTTCTTGGCTAGTCATCCAGGGAGTAGATGCTGTTAGATCTCAGCTGCAACATATGAATGCACCTCTGAGGGAAGAAAGTTTTCCATCCTGTTTAAAAGAAGCAGTGATACAACCTCTTCTTAAAAAGGACCCTTTGGACTTTGACAATCTTCCCTTTTTGGGTAATGTGATTGAGAGCGTAGTTGCCTTCTAGCTCCAGGCAGTCTTGGATCATACAGGTTTTCTAGACACATTTCAAAGACTGTCCAGAGCAGGATACAAGGTTGAAAATGCTATGGTTGCCGTAGCAGATCATCTTCCCCTGACCATCAACAGGGGGAATGTGTTCCTATTGGTGCTTTTAGGCATCTCAGAAGTATTCAGTACCATTGACCTTGATATCCTTCTGGAATACCTCATGGGTTTGGGAATTGGGGGGACTGTGCTTTAGGTCCTACCTGTTGAGTGGGTGACAGATAGTGGTGCTTGTGGATAACTGCTTCTCAAAAAAAGGAGCTAATATATGACATACCACAAGGTGACATTCTTTCCCCAGTGCTGTTTAGCATCTATATGAAATTGCTGGGAGAGATTATCCAGAGGCCTGGGGCCAAGGTCTATCGCTGTGCCAATGACATCCAGATACACCTCTCCGTTCCTGCAAAAGTAGCATCACCTCTGAATGAATGCCTGGAGGAAGTAATGGGCTGGATGAAGAAATGAAAACTGAAACTAAATGAAAAAAAGAGAGAGGTGCTTACTGTTAAAGGTCCTAATCTGGGGTTGGAGATGTGTCAACCAGTCTTGGATGGGGTTACACTCCCCTAGAAGACTGTGTTTGCAGCGCAGGAGTGTTTCTGGATTCATCTAAATGACAGCCCAGATAGATATGATGGCCAGGGGTGCTTACTCTCAGCTTGAGATGATATGCCAGCTGCACTTCTTCTAGAGCTGGAGGACCTAAAGATGGTAGTGCAAGCCCTGGCAACCTCAGGGCTGAATTTCTACAATACACTGTACCTTGGGCTATCTCTGCATGAAGTTTGTAAACTTCAGTTAGTGGAAAACTTCAGTTAGTGCAAAACATGGCATCCACTGCATATAGGAGTGATCATATTACACCTGTGTTTAAAATCATTCCCCTAGCTGCCAGTTAGTTTCTGGGCAAGATACAAAGTGTTAGCTGTTACCTTTAAATCCTACATGGTTTGGATCCAGGCTACCTAAGGGATCACCTTCACCCTTATAATCCACCCTGTACACCTTGGTCTTCTAGGGGACGTTGACTTCAGCCAGCCAGGACTGGCAACTGTTAACCAGAGGACATTTTCAGCAGACAGCCCCAAATTGTGGAATGGAAGAGATTTGACAGCTGGATTGGCTGTCCGAATTTAAAACAGCATGAAAGATTAATCTCTTCCAGCAGGCCTATCCAGATGGTTTTTAAATTATGAATTGATCATTTTTAATACGTATGCTTTTTAAACTAATGCTAGAGCCGGCATGGTGTAGTGGTCTGAACACTGGACTACGACCCTTGAGACCAGATTCGATTCTCTGAATGGCCATGGAAACCCATTGAGTGATCTTGGGTACACCACACATTCTCATCCCAAAAAAACTCTGTAATAGGTTGACCTAAAGATTGCCATAAGTCAGAAAGAGCTTGAAAGCACACAACAACAACAGATGCCCTTTTAGCTGCTTATGTTTGTTTTTTTAAAAAAACAATTATATTTAGTTGTGTTATGTATCTATTTTTTGTTGTTTTTAAAACTGTTGTTCCCTGCCTTGATCTATAGGGAGAGAGGATTAAGAAATCCTCATCCTCGTCGTCGTCATTGTCTTTTGGTAGACTTTTTTATAGACCAGGCATGGGAATGGCCTTGCCTTATAATTAGCTGCTGCTCCTTTGATCCCTCCTGATTTAAAGGTTAATCTTTTCCCCAAAACTTCACCAGAACGTTTTAGTGCTAATATACTTTACTCAGCTGTATCCCAAATTACTTCTCTCTATGAGTAGCACTGAATAAATTGTTTTATATTTAATGTAAATAATTCATTTAGATTTAATTTCTGAGTTGCTTTGTATCAATTAGGCAGAGGCAGCTTCCCAGAGTTGGGGCCTTCGCTGGGTGCCTCAGAACCCACTGAGGACCACCTTGGCCCTGGATTTTTCAACAGCACCAATTCTATAGCAATGAGAGGTAGTGCAGTGTGGGACTAACTAGGCAAAACTATAGATTCTCTGTTTATTTGTAAGCAGCCTTATGCAGAATGATATATTATGATAAGAGGGAAGTGTCCATATTTTTGGTTGATTTATTAAAGCTAGATTATCAATTGCTTCAAAACAGCCCTGAGACCTGCAAGTCACTGTGGAATAGTTTAGAATTTGCCACCTGATTGTCGAGGTTTATACATTTTGTTCCCTTAAATTTTAAATTCTCTCTTTTCCTTCTTGATATACATCTCATGTACTCATGCAGTGACCTTTACAGTTTTCACTCTTTGAGAATTTAAAGAGATTCTGGAATTTAAAATGCCACTGAGTTCAGAAGAGGATAGGGTTTTTTTCTTTCTTTTTTTTAACGAATTCAGGAGTTTATTTAGATTTCAAGCACTGCAGTTTCCTTACTGAAGTACATTACACAGTTGAACCTGGATTTTTCTCAGGTTTTGAAAACAATAATTTGGCATTCTTTATATGATCTCTAATGAAGTGAGAAAAGATAGAAAAATGTAGTTAAATTCAGGTTAAACATGTTGTATTTATATTTTCATATTTATAGTCTTTTATAAAATAAGGATATATTTAATAAGATATATCTTCTATTAAAAAGGAACATCTATACAACAGATCACAACATTATTTTCAGCCACAGGAAAGAAAATAATTCATTCTTAATTCAGTTTAGATGATTGTTTCACAGTGACAACAGTTCTCTTGTATTTTAGATTTAATAGATGTTTATCATAGTCTTTTGACTATGACTTGTGTTTATTTGTTGCATACGTGGCCAATATCCTGTATCAGCTGCATAAAACTAAGCACAGTCCTCCCTCCACCTTCATGGGCTTGACCTTAGTGAATTTGCAAGTCATGTGCTTGCTTCCACTCTCTTTTCATCTTCCCATCCCTTGCATTCCTCACCCCAGGCTTGTGAGGCTTGTGTTTAAAATGGCATCTTTTCCTTTGGGATGAGCAAACCCTCTCCCACTGTTGAAGACATGGCGTCTCCACCATGTGGTTGCACTTTCTGCTGTGTATTGGATGCTGATTGGTCAGGTGCTCCTTTCTCAAGATGGCTGCTGGAAGTAATTAAAACTCCAGAACTCCCCTCTTCTCTGTCTGAGGGGGAAGTAACATTAAGCATTTTAGTTTGTCTTTTTATTCCCTCTCCCTCAAAGCTCAAGCCAGAGGCAAAGGAGTGGGAGGGGAGAGCTCTGGAGGGGAACAGTTTTTCTACTTTTGTGAGGATCCTGTGCCCCAAACCCTTGCAAATGTGGAGGGGCTTCTGTATTCTGTATTCTTAATTATGTTACCTCTCCTGGCCTCACCCCTTCCAAAACATGGTAGAAACATCATTCACCTGTGCTCCAATCACCAGCAGAGTGGACCTCCTTCTCCCCATGCAGCTGATGCCCAATATAATAAGTTGTAGGGAGGGGAGCTACAATAATGGCACTAGTGTCACAATTGTGACTACTAGTCATATGGAACAGTTGTGACACTATTGCTGTGATCCAAATTGCCCCCCCCCCAACTACTTTACCAGCAGTTGTTGCTTGCTAGCTGTTAACACAAGGATGAATGGCGTTTCCATCAAGTTGGGGAAGGGGGTTAATCCAGGAGAGGTTACATAGTATACTTAACTAAGTAGCTGATACAGAATACCAGCCAATATTTTTATCAGTAATATTACCCACTTTATTTATGGTGATATTACTGACCAAGGGGGGGTTGATTTGTGAAGGCGTTTCAGGTATTGTGACGCAAACCATGTTATTCTAGTAAATATCTTTCTAGATTGAATCTACTCAATCTACTCAAAACTGACTGTTGGCTCTTGTATAAGAGGACTTCCTTTCTCAGTGGAATGTGCCTGAGCAACAAGACTGAGCAGCTGAAACTCTGTTGTTTTGCTCTGTGGAACTGACACCTAAGTTATTCTATTGTCAGCTCTTCTGAATTGTCTTCTGATCCTGATTGATTTTTGGTCCTGACTCTTTCTCTTCCCAGCTCTTTACTTGCTCCAGACTGGTGCCCCACAGACTGGTACAAATAATGTATTCACAATGTGATTGAAAGCTGCCCTGAACTGACCAAGAAAGCACAAGGGCTTTGTGTTTGCTGAAACTGTCAGTGGAGGACCTGCACAAATTGCTTCCCAGCCCCTCTTTGCTCACTGGTATTGGGTGTACACGTGTATGTGCAGGCATGCCTATATGCAGTGGGTTTTGTATGCAAAAGAACTGCGTATATGACTGTCTTAATTTCATCAGAGTATAAGTTTGTAATCCTATCATACACACAAACATAACTGGATGCACCTTGACAGTGTACTTTTCCCTGGCCTTTTTACTTAAATTAGATGGAATAAAAGATGAGAATGAAACTTGCGAGGAATGTGCTTTCATGCAAAGCTCTAAGTCCACTTTCCATATAATTTCTTCTGTTTCTGACCAGATGAGACCTAAAACATTTCTTCCCTACATTAAAAATACAATAACCAGAAGCAACTGAATAAACCAGGATTCTGAAAATTTATGTTAAGATAGTTTGCCTTAATATATAATGAGAGAGAACTGCTGATTTTACAATACACTGATTAAATACAGATTCAGATTAATGTTAAGTGTGTTTATACAATTAAACAGCCTAAATCACATCACTTAAGACTACCTAACAGATGGCATGTACAGCTATTTTTAAAAAACCAACACTATAAGTAATATAAAGAATGTGTTAAGCATCTTCAGCTGCCACAAACAGGAACATCTTTGATTGCATTTGCCTGTTGTAGCACTATATGGAACATTATTGTAGATCTAAAAATTTCCTCATCATATCACAGATAAAAATCAAATTGGCCAGAAGACATAGTTATATTTGAATTCAGCAAAAGTATTATTTTGCTGCAGTCACTAAGAATATCCGGGAGAAGAGACTTTTGTATTAAGGAATATGCAAGTTTTGTAGAAACACATTAGTATCTAGAGAGGACCTGAAATTATCGTACAGGACATGCCAAAGAATATCCACTACTACAGCATCCCTGATGTAGGCATTCAGCCACTAATGAAAGACAGTTGGTCTGTTCCACTGTTGAGTAGCTCATATCATTACGACATTTATCCTAAGGTTTAACCAATATCCCCTTTCCCGTTAATTAAAACTGTTGATTTAGGTCCTACTCTCTGAAGCAGCAGATTGTTGTCATGGAAGTTGAAATGACCTAACAAAAGGGGATTTGATGAGTTTGTTCTTATTGCTGCTGTAAAGGAGAGAGAACCAGAAAAATGATGGTGCTCTCTGCTTCCAGCAGGTGAGTTCCCAATCCTGTATAGGATTATAATGTATGTGTATAATTTGGCAGTTTGGTAATCATCTCCTGGAATATGTTGATGTGAGTCAATACTTGTGGGTGATACCGAAAGCTCTGAATACTGGTCTGAAAGTTGTTGTGCTCAAAACAAATGTAACTGCTAATACCATTAAAAAAAAGTGTAGCTGATACTGCAAAATGTCTACTCTATCTTGGTTTTGTAAATGCTAAAAGGGGTATACAGCTTCATGTTTTGGTCTGTTTGGATGTTGCAGTTCTGAAAATGGAACAGCAAAACTTTTTGACAGAGCGGTGGGAGTTCCCAGACATAACAGTAAGGGAGACAGATTGCTGGTCAGAAAAAAATACTGGAAATTATACTTTATTCCTGGCTTAAATTAATTTTTCAGCAAGCTTTGCTTCTTGTTTGGCTAACATTTGAAGATATGGGGACAGAACCATGAAGAAGCATGTGTTGATTTACAGTCTGTCTTCTCTATGACCTGTTAGATCTCAAGGGGCTTTTGGTGGTGCCAGGGCAAAAAATGCAAGAGATTTGAGTGACAGTGATTTCCAGACTATCTTGGCTTTAATGCCTAATTAATGTTGTAATACACTGTACAAAAATGTTATGGCCCTTCCTGAGAACTTCTCCCCATACTTTTCCCTTCCGTGCCCAGGTAAGATATAGTAGCTTTTATTCTAGATGCAGATTAAATATTCTGCTGGTGGTGAAGGAACTTATCACCAGAATAGTTTTAGCTTCTAGGACCATTCTGTACATTTCCATGTTAAGAGGAATTCTGGATGGAATGGCATCCTGTGAGAAATAATGTTTTTGCAAGAATATCTCAAACTTGATCAGGGCGGATTTAAATCGGTTCTTGCAGGGGAAGGAGACAATTGTGCGAGGCCAAATACTGAAGGAAACATCAGTGGTATTCAGTAACTCTGAGAAGCAATGCCGATGGCAGTGAAGAAGCAAATGGAGAAACTGATTGCTAGATCCATGTGCCTCTGTGCCGGGGTGGGCACATGGTATAGGTGCATAGATTACTTTCCATCACACCTGGATGTCCAAGAGGCATACCCACCCCTTTCTTCAAAAGCAGAGGCAATCCATTATGAAGAAAATGCAGGTTATTTCAGGCCTTATGAAGATATGCCTTTGAAATACCTTTAAATGGAGAGTCCTATCGTAGAAGCTTCTGGGGTGAGAATTTCCATGTTGTAATGCACACTCTTTGCACAATCCATTTCCTGAAATTCACAGAAGCCCCTTACCTATGTGCACAGGGCCTACAGTTTGCAGGCTGTACATTTCCAAGTTAATCTGTACTCAACACAAGAATGTAAATACTATTCAGTAGAAATTACTGAAACCTGGTAAGATGATACCCATGACTGGAAGGTCTTCAATAAAGGGTACAACCTATTCAAAATGGGCAGACTAAATAAAAATGGGGAGGAGTAGTATTATGTGTAGAGAATGTGTACACCTGCAAGGAGATCCATGCTTTGCACCATGGAAGGGTGATCTGGATGAAAATCGAATAAGAAAACAGCAGTGGCGTCACTATGAGGATCTTGCTATAGCAACCCAAGCCAGCCTATAGACTAAGATGAGATGAGATTACCAAGCTTTCAAAAAGATGAGATGAGATTACCAAGCTTTCAAAAAAAGGAGAGATACAAACTTTAACCACCTGATACTGTTGGAAGTCAAACTCAGCAAAGAAGCAAGGTCCAGCAAATTCTTAACTAGTGTTACTAATAATCTCAGTTTTCAGAGAGAACATGACAGGAGGACCAACTGTTCTGGATCTGAGCCTCACCTTCATAAAATAAGTAATGTACGTGCTTAAAGTAGTGAAATTCTTGGGTGGAAGTGAGCATTTCTTCTTAGGATTATAATATTGAGAAAGGAAAGCTGACAGTAGTCAGACATGCATTCCGAATTTTAAGGAAGCCTATACCAGTAAGCTTAAGGAAATATGAGATCTTGTAGTAAGAGATGCTCAGACAGAAAGGAATTACTATGGGATGGGAGTTTTTAAAAAGTGAGATGTTGAAGGCACAAATGCAATAATTCCAGGGAGAAAGAAAATTGGAGGGCATCTTATCAAAACCCACATAAGGAACTTTCTGATGAGTTGAGAATGAAAGAGGACGTATATAGAAATGGAAGGAGGGGCAAATCACAAAGTACACATTTGAATAGAAATGCATACTGAATATTTATAGGGACAGGGGTTAGGACATCTAAAGCCAAGAATAAAGTCATGCTTGGAAGAGAAGCAATAAGTAGAAGGGTTCTTCCCCACCCATCTTCTTCTTTGGAGAAAGATGAAGGCCAAGGAAGGACTTTTGTATAGAGAAGATAGTAAAATGTTAATGGGCAACATTGAAAAGGGAAAGCTGGTCAACTTCTACTTTGCCTCCTTGTTACCCCAGAACATGGGTGACTAAGAGGTCCACCCACAATGCCAGTAGCACCATGTGACAGAAGGGAATTAATTACTATATTTGCTGGCATATAAGACACACCCATGTATAAGATGCATCCCATTTATACACTGGCAAATACTATTTGCCAGCATATGAGACACAACCGTGTATAAGACACACCCCATTTTCAATCAGTATTTTTCAGGGGGAAAAGTGAGTCTTATACACTAGCAAATATAGTAGCTCCAAATTAGGAGGCCTGCAAGGGGGATAACTTAACAAGATCTACCACCTATGTTTATGGGGTCCTTGCAGGAAACAACCAGCCAGAGATTCCAAATGTGAAATAAAATGTTTTTTATTGAAAGAAATTCATACAAACACACAAAGATCCGAACACTCATACATGCACACAAGAGCTAACCGAAGGTAAAGGGAGGAAAGTGTGGATAGAGGACTTTCAGGGATGAGATGATATTTCAGAGAGCAGCGAGGAAAGCAGCAATGTGGCTTAAGTAGGCACCTAAGGACAGTTCTCTTTTGGGAATCAAACGAACAGCATGGTGTTCAGAAAGGGGAGAGACTGCACTCAACTGCTGAAAATCAAAGAGTCTAATACCCAAGAAATATCCTGCAGGTATGGGTGTGAATGACTCTTCCAGCTAAGCGGACAATGGGAGTTGCAACACGAAAAATGAAGTCCAGACAGAGTTAATGGTCTTAGTGTTTAGATGACAAAAGGATAATGGCTGCTGTAATAGGCCAGTAAGGTGAGGAAATTGGGAAGACAACAGGGAAACATCCACATGTGCAGGATCAGGATTAAGACAATCACAATTTTGGTGTGGATTTCCCCTTTCAGTTCAGAAATATCTGGCTTGTTAGCTTAAGCCTGTTTTGTCGAGAGTGGGTGTGCTGTTAGCCTGACAATGACTTTGGCTTTTGCCTAAGAGGTGGGTGTGGCTGACCTGCCTTGCTATCTCATGTTTACAGTCAGTAATTTGCCTCTTCCAGCTTGACCTTCCAGTCACATCAGGTATCATTTATATTGATGCCAATTAATATAATGCCAATTAAATAATATTTACCAATTAAACCATACCAATCATGGGGGGTGTGTGGGGCCATAACATCTTTGTCACACCCAAAAATGAAAATAAGTTCAGTTTGGCAGAGATAGGAGAAACTATACAGAGAAGGCCTACAACAGATTAATGGATGATACAGGAATAGCCATCTACTTTAAATCAATTCAAGTCTCCAGGACCAGATTAACTATACTAAAGCAACTTGCAGATATAATTTCAGAACCTGCGATGACCATTTTTGAGAACCATCAGAGAACTGGTGAGAGGCACTTTTGAGGCTTGCAAGTATTTCATCTTCAGAGTAGGGGGAGATCGTTCTAACTACTGAGCTTGACATCAATAATAGGAAAGCTTCTAGAATTAAGCAGTCAATCAGAGAGCACTTAGAAAAGAGTGCTATGGTTACAACCTGAGTTTGTCAAAAACAAGACATGGAGATTAACTCCCCACCACTACCAAGTTAAAGATTAGTGACCAGGGGAATGTTTTTGGCTTTTGACAAGGTCCCTTGTGATATTCTTGCTGACAAGCTATAAACATGTGTATGAGATTATGCGTACTAGATTATATTTGTTGGTAGCTGACAGACTATACCCAAGGGCTATAACCTCCCAAAGGAACCCAATGTTCTTCATTATCGTATGTGACAAGAGATGTCAAGAGTTTTGTCCTGGCCTAGTATTCTTCAGTGTCTTTATAAATGCCTTGGTTGAAAGGGTGAAGGGGATGCTTATTAAAATTTCAGATGATATCAAACTGGTGGGGTGCCTAATACACCAGGCAGAAGTGTGACACAAGAGTACCTTGACAGACTAGAGAACTGAGCCACAACAAATAAAATGAGTGAGTTTCAACAGGTAAGGATTTAGGCAGGAAGAAAGATATGTAATATAAGATTGGTACCATCTGGCTTGACATCAGTGTATGGGAAAGGATTTTTTGATCTTAATAGATAGACCACAAGATCAGTAAATCACACATACCCACAAGGTAATGTGGAAACTAAAAAGGCTAATCCATTATTCTGTTGATGAGTTGCATCAATAGAAGCATAGTACCTGACGGAAGCCGTGGTACCACTCTACTGAACTTGCCTACAATACTGTGTGCAGTTGTGGGCACCACTGTTTACAATATTGACAAGCTTGAATGTGTCCAGAGGATAGCAACAAAGATGATCAAGAGTCATTTTCCATTTATCCTTCTTCTGACATAATAGTATGTGCCTTAATTTTCTGGCATTGCACCCCTGGCAGTGGCCTCATATGTCCAGAATTTGCCAGTGCAGAGGACTTGGTTACAGTTTGGAAGCATTCTTTATAGATCCATAGAATTGTGCTGTCAAGGGTTACCCAGTTGTCGGTAATTTCCCAGTTGTTCCATGAGCTGTTTCACAGTTTCATTGATACAGATTTGTTCATTCCTGTATATTTGTTCATTTCCATTAAATTTCTGCATGTTTGTTCATCTTTGTTGTGACGGATCCCCTCTACAGACTGGCCCCGCAGTCCCAACGCTGGCTTCTTATCACTCACCTTGCCCTTTTCTCTTGGATACTGGGTACTTGAGTCTCAAGGTGACTTCCTATTGTAGACTAATAGTTGTGTTGTTTTGTGGGCTTGTTGTGATAAACGTGACCTGACTCTTTATCAGGCTTGACAGAAATAGCCAGAGACAGTTTAAACAAATAACAACAAGTGGAAGTTTATTTAGAAAATAATGTGTTAACCCTTGAACTTTTCAATCGTTCAGAGCTCCACAAAAGCAGAATCAGTTCTTCCCTCTGTCTGGCTCTCCTGTCTCTATTACAGCTCTTCTTGGTTTCTATGCCAACTTTCTCCTGTCTGCCCTCTGTCAGAGACAAGCCTCAATTTTGTATTATTTCTCCCTGCAGGCCCCCCTTCACAGGATTCCCTGACCTATGACTGGCTGCCTTCAGCCAGGTTTGCCCATCTTCTCCCTTCACATTTGCTAATACAACACAGATAGATGGCAGACTGCAGTTCATCTGATTATGTGTGTGTGAGAGAGACAGAAAGAAAGAGAGAGAGAGAGAGATTGAACCAGAGAATACATAGAAGTTTAGCAGTCTTTTAAGCCTTTTTACCCCCCCCGCCGCCGCCCTCAAGAGCTCCTACCTGGCATAGGAAATGGAGTTGCATGCCACCACCTTTGTTCTATCACTCTTGCAGAACATGTTCGTTAAAATGCTGAATAGAGAACTTTATACTTAGCATGGAAAGTGCACTGTATGAAATGGTTTGATGTGGAAGAGCATTAAAAATCTAATCAGAGATGCTTCATTGGGCTGCAAAGTCATTGGTAATGACAATCGTATAGCAAGAAAATGGTGCTATAATTGCTGATACTTAGACTTTCGGCTTAAGCTTACATTTTAAACGTGGCAAGTATGTATGTTACTTACTTACCAGCTGTTACTTTGGCAGCACATAAGAGAATCATTTACATTGTGAGTAAATGGAGGTAGCAATCCTCCCCCCTCAGGAAATGCCTTAAAGTAGAGGGGTCAACTCTCAGGTGTTTGGGACACCTTGGCTGCAATTCACCCCCACCAAAGATTGGGAAGTCACAAATGTTTTTTACCCGTAAACAGCCACTAGTTCTCATTGAGTCTCCTGAGTGTGTTACTCTCATCTGTTTCAAGCCTATATGGGCCTTTTTTTCCCCCAAACAGGAAGTTACAGGAGAGTGTGTTTGAAGATCAGTGTGGCCTCAAAAAGGTGGAAGAGATAGAAAATGTCTGAAAATGCAATGAAATATATTTGGGGGCTAAAATAGTAACCTTTTGCGATTCATTTTCCCCACTCCTGCTCTAGGTTATCACAGTCTCAAGCAGCAACAAGCAAATTTCCCTTTGTTCCACCCCATTCCCAGATTTGGCTGGCCACTGAGAACACTACTGGAAAATGAGAGTGAAGCTGGATCAGAATGTTGTGTTCTCCAAACTGACCCATGTTGAGGACCAGTGTGCTACAGTGGACAGAGTGGCTGACTAGGTTAGGGAGCCCTTGATCCAAATCCCCACTCAGCCATGAAGCTCAGCCGAACATAACACACCTCATAAGACTTTTGTGAAAATAAATGTCAGGATGACTGCTTTCAGGTTGCATCCTCAGTATCATTCTAAAATGTTCGCCTCAGGTAGGCTGAGAAATGACTTATATTTTAGAGCTGGTGTTTCTTAATAAGCTATAACTCATCGGGGCCTAAATACCCTAGAGGCACCAGGTCTCATCTGATCTTAGAAGCTAAGCAGGACCAGCCCTGGTTAGTTCTTGGATGGGAAACCACCAATGAATATCAGGTTCTGTAAGGTATATTTCAGAGGAAGGAACTTGCCCAGCCACCTTAGAGAATTCCTTGCCTAAGAAAATCCTATGAAAATTTATAGGGTCACCATATATCAACAGGCAACTTGAAGGCAGATACAAACACAATTCATCAACTGTGAGACTTTCCAGTCCAGATGAGGTCAGAAGCAAATCAAAAGCGTGACTGTGCTATTATGTAAGGGTGTCTCTAGAGCCCTTTTTCCTCTCTTATGATTAATGCAACTCATCTTTCATCTTCCACAAGGAAAAAAACTGAAAATTGAGATGATACAGATTGCCTCCACAGCTGCCAAAAGCAAATGAAGAGGAAATATTATTCAAATATATTTATTATCTTATTTCACTAAATCTGTTTGCATCTTTATGGGGAGAAGTATCCTCCAACCATTTTCTGCAACACAATAATGTAATATTTAGTCAGTAAAAAATCCTGTTTTTCCTTTTTTTTTCTGCATAGTATCATAACATATATCCACATAGTACGTTAATAATGTACATTGCATTGTTGTACCCAAACATCAGTCTGTGCTAGCAACTCTATAACACTAGCGAATCAAATCATCCACAATGCATTTCAAAACAGCTTCGACATAGCAGTGATGGTCAGTATTACAGTATTACAAACTGATAAGCTAGCGTTCCCTAGCACGCCAGATCTTACCCAATTGTACAAGTACTTGAGAGCAATCATGGGCTTAGAGTTACACAAAACATCTAACGTTCAGCGGATAGATTCAGAAAGGACCTCCCCCTCTGATGACAAGACAGCATAGAACTATTTTCGTATCAATCTCCCTCCAAGCTGAGAATGAGACTATATGTATGTATGTATGTATGAATGTATAAACACACACACACATTCATATATATATACACACATACACACACATACACATACACTTTTTAACCTGTATGTTAATCAATTTCACTTTCAATATATCTATACTATTAATGAAATACATACAGAAATTTTCCTAGTCTCATAATTGCAAAAGTAACCGTTTTCATGGGTAATTAACTGTGACAACCCTATCTCAACCCCTTTCTCTAAACTTCCACTTTGAATCTCCTGTTAGCTAATTTTTTGATCAAATTTTCCTTAGTCCACTAATCGATCCCAGTTACGATGTGTAGGTACTCTAACAGTGGTTGCCAAGTTGTTAAGAATTTCCCATCTGGTTTGTTTTCTATCATACAGGTGAGTTTTTCTATCCCAGCAATTTCTGCCAGTCTCTCTAACCATTCTGACTCAGGTGGTGTTGACTTTTTTTTCCGATGTCTGGCAAGAGTAATTCTTGCCACCATAACCATGTGCCAAATCAATCTACCGAATTTTTCTGCTGTTTGCTTGTCCAAATGGAAAATACCCAGTAAGAAAAATTCCGGTTTTAGATCTATTTTAACAAGCAATAATTTTTGAATTTTAGAACATATCATCCCCCAAAATTTCTTGACTTTTTGGCACCCCCACCACTGGTGAAAAAAGGTTCCGGTCTCTTTGTCACATTTCCAGCATCTATTCCTTGCACTCTTAAACATTTTAGCAATGCTCACCGGAGGGAGGTACCACCTGAACCACATTTTCAGAGCATTCTCTTGCAAGATGTAAAATTGAATAAATTTGGAACAGTTTTTCCACACCATTTACCAATTGTCTAGATATATATTATGGCCTAAATTGCACACCCATTTGATCATCTATTCTTTAATGGTTTCTCCTTCCAGATTAATCCCCAATATTAATTTATACATTTTCGACAACAGGTGGGTATCCCTACCCTGCCATTGTTTTTCTAGAGGTGGTGGTTCCAAAGTTATACCACCCCTTTCCATAACCTTTTTTGAACCTCTCTTTGATCTGGAAGTAGGGAAACCACTGTAAAGTAATCCCCTCTTGTTGAAGCTGTTGTTGATCTTTCAGTTTAAGTGCCCCGTCTTCTAGGTATGCTAGATCTTTATAGGTAAACCAATCTCCCTCTCTCCTTAAGCCTTTTATTTAAAAAAAAACTGTTTTTCAAGAAGTCAGCTTCCCAACTAAGTGCCATTAAGACTGCAGTCTTAATGCAGCATAATGATTTCTAGTAGAAAATACCTTTCACCTTGGAAAACTTGTACATATAGATATGGTTAAAAAAAAATACCACCAAGAGAATTATTCTGATCAGTCCTCACACTCCAAACAACATTGTCTTTGCTCTATGGCAGAAGCAAGAAATTCTTTCACCTCAAGGACAGTGGATGATGAACTGTGAACCGTGTACATATCCATGTACATACAAATATATGTGTGTACATGCACACACTCGTGCATTTTCTACCTGCCCATCTATTTAAACATCCCATTGCTACACACGAAGGTAATCTGTGCCTCAGAACATTATACGACACCTATTTTCCCTGAAAAATCCATTCTCAAAGGCCTGCAGGAATAAAAAGGGTTTTACCGTTTTTGCAGACAGATATTAAAGAGGGTGCCAGACCAGCCTCTCTGTTCCCCCAAATGTACTTGTGAGGGTGGCAGGACACAGAGCAGGGCCTCCACAGATCTCAAAACACAGAAATGTTCTCATGGGAGATTACAATTCTTCTAATAATCTGGATTTGAACCATAAAGGGCTTTATAGGTCATTACCAGCATCTTGGATTATTCTTGGAAATGGATGGACAGCTGGTAGAGCTATTGCAACAAGGTAGTTCTGGGCATCAAGGCTCAGGGTTGAGTGCAGGAGTACACCCAATCTGTGAAACTCAGATTTCAAGGGACATGTAATCCCATCCAGCACAGGCAAAATCTCTATTCTGTGATCCGCCTCTATCTACTCTGGATTAAGTGCAGTTTGCTTGCCCTCATCAGACGCTGGTTCAGCATTGAGACAACTTCTTTCAAATCAGATGAAGGGAGATAGACCTGGATATCACCAGCATGTTGGTGACAGTGAACTGTGGCTGATCTCTCCCTGTGGTTTCATGTAGATGTTACACAGCACAGAGAAACAAAACAGAACCCTAAGGGACCTCGCAGGGCAGTGGCCAGGGCAATGACAGGAATCCCCCATCATCACCATCTGAATCTGCCTCTCCATCAAAAAACATGTCTAAATACTTAACATCCTCTGCTGCTTTTTTAATGGAACCCTGTTGTTGAAAATGAAGAATATTATACTGCAGGCTTTAGAAGATTGTTTATTAGGTGCAGAAAAAGCTACACCAGTAAACATCCCATTATGCAACATGACAGTTGTTCTCGTTTTGATTCATTTTATGCCATCCAGTTCATGAATGAACAGCTAAATACCTATGGCATATCATGTTATTCAAGGAAGAAATATTTCCTAGGACCCAGTGTGATATGGTTATGCCTATTTCTGTTACCCCCAAATGTGGATGATCCAGGGGTCTGCTGGCAATGCCAGTGCCTCTGTGAAACAGTGGGGAATTAATATTTTAATTAATTGATTGATTGATTGATTGATTGATTGGTTAAAATAATAATTAATTACTCCCCTGTGAGAGGGGAGTAACCTAACAGGATCTTTTACACCTATTATACCAGTACTAATGCAAGGATACCAGCTGGAGATTCAAATAATATTTGTTTTGTTGGAGAAATTAACAATCACGTACACAAGATTCAATTAGTCTTGCAATCACACAAGGCTAAGAGAAGGAAAAAGAGGAAAAATTGGACAGTGAGAAATTCGGGCAAAGTGGGTGATACTTACTGATCCAGAGAGAAGAGACAAAGTGAAGTGCCCCATACTAAGAGTCTGACAGTAGTACCAGAATGGGAATCAAAGCAGCAGTGTGACGGCCTACATCCATAGTACTGCAAGCTATTTGGCTCAGAGCCAAGGTTTAAATATTCTTTTTCCACCTTGACGGAGCAGGTGTTAATGGCTCTCTGGCAGAGTAGACAGTGGGGTCCAGAACAAGTTAATGGCCTTAGCATTAGGTGATAAAAGACTGATGGGAATTGTGATAGCTCCTTAATGGTGGGACAGGTGAAGGGACAAAAGGAGAGTTTTGGTGGGCAAAGGGAGAGAGTTAAAGACAATCAGTCATTCTGTGGAGGCAGTTTCAGGCACTATTATTTCTAAAGTTCGAGTTGTTGGGGGATGTTTGCTAGTTCATTATCACTGGAGCTTCCTTGACTATTACCTAGCCGTGCCCTGAGGTCCCTGTCTGACCTAGTTTTGCAATGCACATGTCCAGCCAGATCCTCTTTGCCAGCAGGCTTCTCAGCCATAACAGGATATAATTTATATTTCATACCAATTACTATTTGTCAATTAAATCATATCATGGACTGGGAGTGTATGGCCTGGTGACATTTATATAGATATGTCCAACAAAAATCAAGAGAAATACATTAATAAAATTTGATAAAGACCGAAGTCAGCACTACTCATGACTATTACAAATTTAAATCCACATTGTCTGGATTCATTCTTGGGCAAAAGAGAGAACAAGTCAAAGCTGGTACACTTTCCATCTGAACATTTGATGGAAACGCCATCTTAAATCAGGAAGTGTGTGGAAGTCCAAAAATTATTACTTGGATGTAGTGATCAAAATCATGCTTCAAGAGTCGGAACAGCTACTGATGTGTTGCAACTGATATTACAACAATATTTACCTCTCTGCCCCATTCTCAGTTGTGGCAAATATTAACATCAGGCTTGAATCAAATTGCCGCCAACCTTCATGAAAAGGAATGACAAGCAGATGCCTCAGGGAAGTCTGCTAGCAGGATAGGAATGCAACTGCCCTGGTGGTGTGCCTTCCCTAGGCAGTTTGATTATTAACGTGATTACTTACGTTTTCATCAGACTGAACAAAGTACATACTCAGTGTTTGGTTCAGTCTGAAGAAGATGACAAATTCTCTAAAGTACTTGCAGCATGAATGTTAACATCAGGACATGAATTACATGTAGATATATTCTATTTTTTTTTTAAAAAACACCCTTGTTTATATTGTGTGAAAACGTTAAGTAGATGAATTCATGTTTATATATCTGGATCTACATTCTAGAGGTATGTATAATTTGTGGAAGTGTAGAACTCTTTAATTAGTTACTGTTTAATTACAAGCTTAGAGTCATTATAACAAGTCGGTTGAATTATGGTGAAAGAAAAATGGTTGACACATGGAGATTTAATTAAGGTAGATGGGGAACAAACACAACTGAAAACAAATGAGGATCTAAATTTAAGGGGTTTTGATATAAGATGGTTTGCATACAGACAGTTATCTGAAAGGTTTAAAATAGACCAAAAATTGTTTGATTTTGATATTGGAAAAACATATTTTGAGAATCAGTTCTGTCAAGATGATGAACAGTTAATAGCTAAAATGTATAAGAAGCTGTTGAAATTGGAGATGGAGAAGGAACGAGTACAAAATGACACAAGAGATAGCGCCAGAAGATGAGACGGATGGCACTCAAAGAGCTGCTGGGACACACTGGAGGACAACAAGTAGCCCTGTGGCTAATTATGCAACTGGACTCAGCTAAAAGGTTGTTCAGTTCTTGGCATGCTCAGAGGTGAAAGGAAAGGCTTTTTGGTCTTAGAGCTTGCTGGTGTCCAAAAATATTTTCTTTCCCATTGTTCTTCAAACCAACAAGCATGGTTTGGACAAGCTTCCTTTCACTATAAGGATGCTCATTTAGGGCATTCAAAAATCACCATTTCCCCCCTAATTCTATTATCTGCCAACAGAGAAAGTAGGCCTGGTTTAGCAATAACTCTTCCTCCTGGCAGCTATAAAGTATTGTAGATCTTCTTGCAGATCCCTAAGAAACAATCACATGTTGTTAGAACAGTTATGTCTTTCATCCTTGAGCAGCGAGTAGCACTGAGAACTATACACTTCAGTGTTACCAGATTCTTACAGTCTTCTAATATTGTCCAGGTTCCATATATCAGTCAGTCGTGGAATCAACATGGATAGTCAGAACAATGAGTCTGGCTGTTAAATTTCCAGCAGACCATGTGAGGTTGAACTCAGTGCAGTGCTATTAGCTATTAGAGGTCCTAGGTATCAGCAGGTGGCAGTAGCTAGTAACGCCCTCACAAGTGGCAATGGTGGGTTGCAGGCATGGTTCAAACTACTGTCCTGGGATGGGTAATACACAGCTAGAGTTTGCTATTACTCAGTTTCTTAATTTTAACTCTTAAGTTAAAATTCCAATTCATCTTTGCACTGAACATTTTTTGTCTGCATGAAAAATTGGATACATTTTTATGCACAGGGTTCAAAACATGTATTTTCCACACACATTTTAAATGTACATAGTTTTTCTGCACACTTTGTTTTTTTTTATTTATATTTTTTATAAAATATACACTTAGTATTGAAGTTATTTTTCAAATGAAATGTAGTAAGAGTATATATTAAATCCATCGTAAAATATACAGATAAAGAAACAGCTATATATATTTTAACTGTAGAAAAGCAGTTCCATGTATCTTCTTTTCCTTCCTCCTCTCCCCTCTAGGATAGACTTTACCTGTTTACTATAACGAGATTCAGATTTCCTCTAATTGTCTGTTCTTAATGTTTCGTTAAAACAACCCCATAATTTTATACTGGAAAACCCTTAGTACTAAGGCTGCTATTTACTGTTTCTTTCGTTTATTAAATATTAACATATTACGTCATATCTTTTTCAAACCAGATTTTTCCCCTCCTGTTTTTACTTAAGAAATCTTTCTATTTCAACAAGTCCTATTCTAATTGTTTTTGAAGAAAAGCATCTACAGGTGTCCATTCATTGTTTACCTTGTCATCTGTTGACCATCTGAGTCTCTAAGTTAAGATATTTAGAGCTTTTATTTCTGACAGATCATGAAGCCATTGCTCCGTTTCAGGAGCTATGCACACTTTTTCAAATATACGTATTCACAAGTAATTTTATAATTGTATAGAGCATCTTTGAGAATATTTTCCCAGGTATATGCATTTTTTATATGTTTTGGTTTAGGTTTTGCAAATATAAATATAGAAATGCACTTTTTAAAATCTTTATTTATTTAAAAAAGAAACTAAAAAAGAAGAAAAAGAAAAAAAACATACACAAACCAAAAATACACTAGCCACTTACATCCGAAGAAAGAAAAAAACATGCATAGATGATAATAGAAAAAAAGACATTGAAAGAATAATGTATACCAAAATGATAACAAAAATAAATCCATATAATTAGCAATTATAGGATTTGATATGTAAAATAGGATGGGTTTATATTTGGTGGGAGAATACAAAACAATGGAAAGATAAAGGGTAGGAACATAAGAATATATAGGATGATAAATTTAGTAATAGAACTCACAGTAGAAGAAGAATAGAAAGTGATTTTAATTTTAATGTGTGTTTAGGTAGTTTGTATTGTATTGTAGTTTTGTGTAAGTGTAGGGCGGGGGTGGGTATATAAATGCATTTTCGATCTCATGTTAGGTTCAGGAAGTAAAAAAAATTGGTATTGCCACAATGAAATGCTATTGAAATGAAATGAAATGCTATACCAACCTATTTCTCTCCCATCTTTAGTGCTGTTTATGCCACACCATAGCAGAATCAGGTGTGGCCTCCATCATTTTATAATCCAGCCTAGCATATAAGAAATCACTACAGGAACTATAAACTATAAAAAGCAGGAACTATATCTGGGCTTCCCAGTGTTCCTATAGCCCATTTACCAGCAGCCTTGCCATACTGTATTTTTGGAAACTGGAGCATATACCATTTCTTCTGTTTAGCTAGTGAATGTACGACAGCCTGCGCTTGAGCCTGCACTAGTAGCAAACTTAGATGTGAACTTTGAATATTCAGCATGTAAAGGTAACTCCTGTTAGCATCGCTGTGCCTCCTTCCTCACTTTTCTTTGTCATGGAGAAAACAGTGTGTTATGTTACTTTTTGGTATCAACACTACCCTGGTCATGGAGATGTGTGTGTCCCTTCTTAGTTTAATCATGTACATAGTGGCTAGAGAGTCCTTTTATCTTTCTTTTTTTTTTCAGCAAGGGTCTGATCTAAAGATGTAAATATTTGATTACACCCACTTTTTCCTTTCTATCACAGGAGAAAACAAATACTCCTACCCCGTTCCCAGACCATATGTGCATATCCTGAAGTTTTTCAAGAAATTATGCTATGGAGAAGTATAATTTTGAACAAAAAACATTGAAATTTTTTGTGCAAAACTCACAGTTTTCTTGAGAAAAACACTGTCTACAGATAGCTCTCTGAGTTTTGTGCAAAACTGCTAGCGGTTTGAGTTATTAATTTATTTATTTTGCAGAAAACAGCAATTTCATACAAAACATTCATGGCTGTGTTCTTGTACAAAAATCAAAGCTTTTATGCAAAACCCCAATTTTGTGCAGAACAGTAGAGAATTGGAAACTTGTGCATGAAAAACATGTTTTTGTTCAGATAGAAAATGATCTTTATCTGAAGAAATATGTATTTTTTCCGCAGAATCATTTTCTGAAACACTTCAAGATGTGTGAAATGCACGGTGAAAACAGCTCAACATTCTTGCCTCTCTCTCCCCTCCTCTCTGTTATTCTTCCTATCCAAGTTTCCTGATTGTGGAGAAACTCATTTTTCAGCCAGAAGATGAAAAAAAAAGAAAAGAAAGAAAGGCCTACAGTCAGCCCTCTACATTTGCTAGGGTTAAGGAACAAGACCCCCAGAAAAGTGGAAATATAGCAAATTTTAAAGTGTGTGTGTGTGTTCCTGTGAAAAGGGGGACAAGGCATGGTGGGGAGAATGCACACTCAAGGTCCAAATCAGGTCAGGGAAAGGAAAGGTCAATGGGTCAGCATGGTGGCCTTATACTTCCTCCATGGGTGTGAGGCATTGGGAGAGGGTTTGTGTTGCTAAGAAATTGGGCCGTGAGCCGTCCTTTGCTGGCCGCGCAGCTGCTGGTAGAGAAGGAGGAGGACCATAGGCGGATTTTTAAAGGGCTGTGCAGCCTGACTGGAGCTGCTGACAGAGAAGGTTCCCCCAGAAAAGAAGCACCAGAAGTGGAGGAGTAGGGGTTGAAGAAACTCACAAATAATCAAATCCGTGAAACTCAAACCCACAAATGCAGAGGGCTGATTATATCCCCTACCTTTCCCTACCTTGAACTTGTTGCTTCTTTCCCAATAGGTATGAATGGTCACTTAATCATTCTCAAGAGGTTCTGGAAGCCAACCATGGTTTCTGGCTGCATTACCTTCACTGAATTAGTCTTTGAAAGTCCAAAAAGAAAAGACCCCCAGTAGCCATCACTTTGTGCATGTGGTAAGGAAGAGAATAGTCTCTTTTCCTTCCCCAAATTAGTCCAAAAAGTAATTAGTTGTGGTATATAATCAGTGGGGAAGCGGTAGCAGCAACTGCTGTATTTCGTGATACCTGATGAGGAAGATTCTTGGCTCAGGTACCCCTGAGGGGGCATAAAGAGAGAGAAGCAACAGCAGCAGCTGTGTTGCATTTTGTGTGAACTGAGCTGACCTACACAGGTGCTTCTCTTCACACTGCCGCTACTCCTTCTCTGCCAGTTCGGCAAAGCAGAGTACAGATGCCCCTCCTGGGTGCTGTACTAAGGCAAAACTGGAGCTACACAGGATGGGAGAGGAGAGCGTTTTGCAGGATATAGACTTCTAATAACTTCCTCTCTTCATTTAATGTTCTGTTTAGTCCTGTATCCCTCAGTCTTCTTTGATAGCTTTCTTAGATGCGTAGAGGTGTCACTATGGAATGTAACAAATGAACAATCTCTGCATCTCTTAACAGTTGAGAAATTTTATATAGGATTGTCTTTATGACGAAACATGCAGTGGTATAGGCAGTGATATATGTGCAGCAGGGGAGATATTTTCCTCAAAGTTCTTTTCATATCAGCATTTTTATATCAGATTTTTTTTCAAAGTTAAGGGTATTCTTAGATTAGCCTTTAGTCTGTACATTTTTCAATTCCTAGATTAATCCACAGCCGTGTCTAATCCCAAATGCACTGTTAATAGTGAGAAGTAGCTTGAGAGACCAGTTGTTTATTGCAGATACAGTATGTATAATGTGTTAACTTCTTCATTTGAACTCTAGCTTGATTGTATGCTAATTGTATAGACTTGATTAAATAGTGTACTAATTATTTAATAGCTCACTAAGCTTTTCTCAGGTGGGAGTATGTTCTGTTTTATCTGATGAGATTAATTGTTTACACTTATTTCAATTTTTTTCTGTTAAAAATCTGTTTTAAAAAGGCAATATAGCTGTTGTGGGAAGATTCAGGATGCATCAATATCTTCTTTGGAATATATAATTATTAGCAAATGTTAATTTTCCGGTGAGTAGACCATTCCAAAGAGACTCTATAATCAAGCATTTTCAGCTGTTTCTGTGTCCCTGAGATCCTAATTCTTAGTCAAGCAAAATTATTGCAAACCTTGCACTGATTCTAATAGGTTTTCAATATAATGCTGGATGTTGTTAAAGACTGAAATAAACTTTGATAATGAATATGTTTGTATTTTTTTAAGAGACCTTAAATAACAGTAGTTTGGATCCTGATTCAGATGCTTACAGCTAGACTGGCAGTGGCAGACTTTCTCACTTTGTCTCTCCACCAGGTCCTTGAAAAAGCTACACAACAGGTTGAAGGGGAGAGAGTGATGGGAAAGGCACCACTGAGTAGCATGATATTAGAGGAGGGGGTCTCTCTGAAAAGTCAAGTGGAATTACCTTCCCAAAGGCCAGCCCTGGATCTAACCTAATATTCATAAAATGGAGCAGTAAATACAATAGAATCTTATTAATAGACCAGTGTAAGAACAAAAGTGTTTTGCCAGTACAGTACCATTAATCTATTCTCTTTTTCTCCTTTCTTGCTTTTCTTCTTTCTCTACAATAGAAGTGGAACAAAAAGGTAATTAAATACCTTTCACATATTTTTACATATTCATTTGGCACAAAATATTTAACAGTCTAACGCTTTAGTTGAAGTTCTTTCTTAAATAACTTAAAAGCATGTTAATCTGTTGGTTAAAGTTTAGGGTTTTTTTCCACACACTGTTTCCCATTATGTATTCAGAATACTGCAACTGAATGGGATGACTATATACGAAAGAAATGGAGACTGATAAAATTGGAAAATTATATCAACAGAAAGTTTTCCTGAAATTAGATAGATAGATAGATAGATAGATAGATAGATAGATAGATAGATAGATAGATAGATAGATGATAGATAATTTATTTGTCTTAAAATAAATATGCAGTCAGATTCACAGTTAAAATCACAGACTGAAGTATTAATATTCTATAAAACAGAAAATATTTTATTCTATATCAGAAACAGCATTTTATAGCTACATTAGTTTTTATTAGTATAAATTAGCCAAGAGTCTTCATTTTGTTAAACCATATTTTGGAAAAAGAAAAGTACAAATAACAACGAGGCCTGTGAAGTAGGTAATTTAACTCATCATTGTTGGCAGTTATGATATATTTAATTAATGTCTTAATTCTCTTGTATTTCCCAGGACATTTTCTTCATTAAAGGCTTGGTCCTAACCTTGGCCTTCTCAGTTTTTCCTTTTTCTTCTTACCATTCTTGTTCTTTCTCTTCTTCTGGGCATAGTTATTAATTGTTGTTTCCTTACTACTGTGGCTGCATTCTTTGTGTGTTTATGTAGCAGTTTCCCGAATGTTTTCATTATTGAACTATAATAGGATTGTTTCCCTCCTAGGTGCTTTAAGTGCCTTTATGGATTGGAAGAGAGATTGCTTTTACCATGCAATTCTATCTGTTAAGTGTATAGTTTCAAAGGCAGAACATATGCCAAGGGATTTTTTTAAAAAAGAAGAAAAGAATGGAGAGCAGTTTCTGTGAATTTTTCTTGTCCTCTTCTTAATGTAAAAAGCCATTCATTCATTTCAGGGTTTAGAAAAGTCTGAGATTTTTTTTCAAACTTTCCTCCACCAGTTACAAACTTCTGAGTGCACCTTGGGGAAATCACCATCACATTTAGTAACCAGCTTTGTTTTTAACCTTTTCCCTCCTTTCAGTTTTTCTTTGCCCTGGACTACTAAAAGGAGTATATCAGAGTGAACATTTGTTTGAATCTGACCACCAGTCAGGAGCCTGGTGTAAGGATCCCCTGCAGGCCTCTGACAAGATCTACTACATGCCATGGACCCCATATAGAACTGACACCCTAACAGAGTACTCTTCCAAAGATGATTTCATTGCCGGAAGACCAACCACAACATACAAGCTGCCACATCGGGTAGATGGCACAGGATTTGTGGTGTACGATGGGGCTTTATTTTTCAACAAAGAACGAACCAGGAATATTGTCAAATTTGATCTACGGACAAGAATAAAAAGTGGGGAAGCCATCATTGCCAATGCCAACTACCATGACACGTCCCCGTACAGATGGGGAGGCAAATCTGATATAGACCTGGCTGTGGATGAGAATGGCCTTTGGGTAATCTATGCAACAGAACAAAACAATGGTAAAATTGTCATTAGTCAACTGAACCCTTACACCTTGCGGATTGAAGGGACATGGGATACATCTTATGACAAGAGGTCGGCCTCCAATGCCTTCATGGTCTGTGGCATTTTATATGTGGTGAAATCGGTGTATGAAGATGATGATAATGAAGCAACGGGAAATAAAATAGACTATATTTACAACACTGAACAAAGCAAGGAGAGTGTGGTGGATGTTCCTTTCCCAAACTCATATCAGTATATTGCTGCCGTGGATTATAACCCAAGGGACAATCTTCTTTATGTATGGAACAACTACCATGTGGTTAAATACTCTCTGGATTTTGGACCCATGGACAGCAGAACAGGTAAGATTATTTTGACAAGTTTTGCTTTTGTTTTCTCTGTTGTTTACAGACAAAGTGGACTGTGGTTTAGGACCAGACTACTCTTATTTCATTAAACTCAGCAGTTTAGGGTCTTAATTTAGATTCGTACTACATGGGGCAGAGGTCTAAACTTTTTCATCCAAACTATTTTCACACTTTAATTGTCCCCTCTCCCAAGCTGTTATTTCTTTGGAGCAGGAGAAAGACAAGTGTCCTTATTGTGATTAAAATATACACATCAGTGGTGCAAAGCTCTGAGTTTGTTTCTGGCATCTCTAGTTTAATACCTAGAAAAGATTCCCATCTGAGACCCTGCAGAGTTGCTATCTGTCAAGTGTTATGTTTGTTAGATGTGACATGGTTGGAAACTGCTCTAAAAATTAGCTTGTATTTCTTACTCTGTGTATCAGCAGAATATCTGTTGTGCTAAATATTTATTATCTAGCTGTCGTGTTGATGTTGTTGTTTTGGCAAAAGGACTTTTAGTGTCTGCACAGGACAAGGATACAATTTACTAGTTACGAATAAAGAGTTGGCACCTGCTTCCCCGCCTCCCCTGTTTTTTAAAGAAAAGACACTTCAGGAATTAGACAGAGATGTGGGGGCTCACTTTAACTCTTTCCCTGGCTGATGCTTTTGTGCTGAAGCTCTATATTCCCTTTTCTGTAGGAGCTTTCAGATACACAGTCACTCTTGCACGCATATATTTAGGCTCTTTCCGCACTAGACTGTTATAGTACTATGATTCCACTTTCAACATCCTATGGAATCCTGGGGTTTGCAGTTTCAGGAGGGGCCAGCTGGCCCCTCCCAAAACTGCAAACCCAGGATTCCATAGGATGTTGAAAGTGGAATCATAGCATTATAACAGTCTGGTGTGGAAATAGCCTTAGAGCTAGAAGGGCCCCAGTGTTCTTGTTCACACTGCTCTGTCCAGTGCCAAAGTTACAAAGAGGCAGAAGCACCCTTATAAAGTCTCAGGCCCTGCCTGCTAATGTTAACCAGTGCACATATCCACACACAACAGGCTCTCCTCCCTCCCCTCTAGGTAAAAAGGTTGACCATGCCCCAAGCTCTTCTGACCTGGGCAGGAGGAAAGGAATTAATGGATGTTCTATCCTAGAATTGGTGGCAGTACCAGAAACTAACACACATCACTGCTGTGAGATGAGCTTTATTCATGGTAAATGATTTAGCAGAAAGTCTACATCAGAGAAACTATATTAGTTCATTAGCTAATGGGGTCCAGCATCTCTTTGCAACAGCAAGCAGACCTGGGCACTGTTGCAAGAGATCCTACTCAAGTCATGGTTTGGCTATTACTCCACAGCCCCATGGCTGGTTAATAGGGTCCTGAACTGGGGTGTGCCCTCCCCCAGGCAGGATGAGTGGAAGATTGACTCCCAAGCTTTATACAGTACAGAACAGAAGCAAGCAGTGGAAGCCAAAATATACAGACGCAACCCATCCCCATTCCAAATAGCAATGAGAAGTGTAGAAGCAGGCAGCTAAAAAGAAAGTTTACTTTCCCTGTGCCATTTCCAGACTTCAGTTTATTCCCAGCTATATTCGACTTCTCAAATCTACGCATCTAATTTGTATATTATGCAAATTAATCTAATTATGTGCATTGCATTCTAATTATGCAAATTTGTTACATTAATTGTTCTTTTTCTTCCTGTACATTACAGTGAAAAGGGATTTGAGGGAACCAGTATTCAGTTTACAGTGTTGGACTTGAAACAGAGAAACCCAAATTCTCTGCTTGGTTAAGAAATTTACCATGTGAACTTTGGCCACCATACCTGCTGGTGCCTCCTTTCTTACTTCACTTATTTTGTGAAACCACATCTCCCTCCCTTGGACGTTTCCTCTCCTCATGACTACCTCTCTTTTGCTCTTCATTCTCTGCCACTCCTCCTTTTGTCCTCCCTTCCCTCCTTCCTCTCTCTTCCTCACCACTCTGTCTCTTAGCTCTTCTCCCTTCCTTACCTCATCTTGTGCCCTGGCAGAGAGCTCCTCCCATGCATCATGCACTCACATCTCCCACCAGTCCTTCTCTCCTGCTGCTCACTCTCTCACCTTGCCTCACCCCTCCTTTTCTTCTAGTACTTTGCTATTTGCAGTGGCCACTCCTCCCTGCTTCCCCCTCGCCCTCACAATTCACCTGTTCCTTGCTCCTTGTATTCCGCTGCTTGTACCACTCACTCTCCCATCGCTCTTACTCCCTCCCTCACTTCACTTTGCATCTTCACAATGTGCCCTTCCTTACATCTTGAACTCTGCTGGTTGCACCCCTCAGTAACCTCTCCTTTCTATTCCCTTTCTCATTTTGAACCCCCAGAATTTATCCTTCCCTTGCTTCTCATGGTCCACTGCTCACATGGTTCACTCTTCCTTCCTTCCTGTTCCCTCCCTTACCTCATCTAGCACTCTTGCCATGCCTCTCACCCTTACTTCTCACATGCCACTTTTCACACCACTCATCCTCCCTTCCCTTCTACCTCTTGCTTCAGTTTGCATTCTCTCAATGTGCCTCTTATTTGTTTATTCTATGCTAGCATTCACACTGACAACTCTTGTCATGCCCTGCTCCCAGAACATGGACTCTGACTCAGAGTCTGAAACAGGGGGCATGCCAGAGGCTGAGACATAGGACATGCCAGAACCTGCTGTACAAACAGAACAAGGGGTGGTGCCAGCTCCAGCAGAGAGTCCTGCCCCTTCAGACATAGAAGAGCAATTGCCTGTACCCACCTTTGCAGAGCACAGGCAGCAAAGAGAGAGCTGGTGTCACTCTTTCAGAATTTATAACTGGCAACAATTAATCAAGCCACAGCTGCACTAGGCTTTAGACCTATATCACTGGCGTCTTTCCCCTTCAGGAGTTGTCAGACCTTCTACTCTGTTGGCTGACCGTAGACACTCCTTGCTTTGGAACCGTGTGGAATTTATTTCTGACTCTGAGCTTACTACCTGAAAGTAAATAATGAGCTGGGAGTTATTCAGTTTGTTTTGTTTGTTTTATCAGTTGTGCTGGGACTGAGAGGACAGAATAAACTCTGACCACACCACAGCTGATAATATGGAGAGCCTGCAAGAGGAAAATGAATCCTTAAAGGCACAGCTCATTCAGCTAACAGCTGCAGTCAACAGCTTGCAATTGCAGCTCAGTCAGCTTCTTGCAGCCCTTGTAAAGGGGTCTATGGCTGTAGCAGGAAAGTTTTCTGGTGATCCAGCCCAATTGGAAGGCTTTATTGATAACTGTAGACAGTAATCTCTTCCTGTACAGCAGGTCCTGGTATGCCCCCTGTCTCAGCCCCTGGTATGCCCCCTGTTTCAGACTCTGAGTCAGAGTCCATGTTCTGTGAGCAGGACATGACAAACTCTCCCTTCTCTCCCACTCCCTTCACTACCACATATGTCCTTGCTCCATTCCCCCTTCTTCCATTCTCCCTCATCTTGCCTCACATCCTTGCAATGTATCCCTCCCTTGCTTCTCAGACTCTACCATTTACACTGCCCAATCTCTCTTCCCTCCTACTTGCTTCCTCACCTCATAGCCTTGCATTGTGTCATTTAGCCTCCCTTCCCTCATGCCTGAAAGGCACAGGTGGACCTGTTCCTGCAAGGAACAGTTTGACAGAAGAGTGCTTATACATTTTGCCCCATATCTCAGTTCCTACAAGGGCTAGGGATGGGCACTGGGTGGCATGTTTAGGATCTGGGTAAATCTTAGCCAAATCAGGAATGGGACTACTCTTTTCTTGAATTATCAGTCCAATTATCCAGCAGGGCCTGCTAAAAATCAATTAACTCTTTCTGTGCCACTGGACAGCTGGCTATGATGCTAACAGTGATTCCAAAACCTTTGTGGCAGAGACCACGCCCAGTACAATGGACTAAAAGTAAAGATCTTTAAAGCATTTCACCTGTGAGAGAGGACTGGACTAGATGACTTTCAAGATACCTTACAAGTCTGTTATTCCATATGATTGGTATTTGTTGCCGTTTGAGTACTTGTAACATGGAAAGGTAGCTCCAAGACAGTTGTAAAACTGGAACACATTACAGCATAAGGATACCACTCCATACCCATATTGCTGCCTAAGTATCACAGCATAGAGTGTGGCCTTTAGCAGCAATTTCCTTGCATTTTAGAGCTTGCAAAAAATTAGTGAGACTAAAAGTCAAAATGCTAAACCCAAGGGTGTTGTTACTGTTATTAATTTATTTTGATTATATTTTGAAAAGGCTGTATAATGTTAAGCATGCACAGAGGACCATGTAGCTTTAAAGCATAGAGTAATTCTTTTAGAACTAGGCTGTATGAGACAAGAAGTTGTTCAGGACATTTATGAAGATTAATTTCACTCAGGAGACCTCAAAAGGGCCCTTTTAAGTCATGTAAAGGTGCAAACATGTTTTCAAAGCACAAATTTATTCCAATAAAGACATAACACAATGAATGGGGTTGGTTTGGTTTTTCCTAATATGAAATGGTGGTTTTCACTTCAGGAAACCTATCACCACTCTTGAAATATCCAGAATTCTCAAAGCATTTCTATCACAAAACCCCACTGTCATGGACTTGTAAATTAAGGATAGCATATATGCTTGTACATCTTCTGTGAAGCCTGTAAATTGAACAGCAAAACTGGCCCTGTTTTATTCTTGCTAAAATCAGTATATCTACTTGGTTAAGGTTGGATAAGACTTTTTCTTTAGCTAGTTGACTGCCTTGTTGCCTTCTTTAAGTGCAGAGCAAATATCGGGGTAAACTTTGGTGACTTCTGATCTTAATACGTCATATCCCATATAGGTTGCACTGGTTGTAATTGCATATATCCTTGACTTTTTTTGTTTTTTATATCTTCATTTTATTATATATTTTATCTGTTGTATTTTAATTTTGTAAAGCACCATGTACATGGATGGCACTATATAAATAAAGAATAATAATAATAATGGCACGCTGCTCCTCTGTGACTCAAACAAGAAGATGTACATTTTCAGTAAAGAAGTACTGTTTCATATATAGAGGCGTAGTGGCTATAAGGGAAAATTCGTGGAAAGCTGCATTTTAGAATGTTTAAATGTTTGACTTATAGTTTAAAAAAATAAAGTTAACTACTTTTAAAAACAATTTAAAATCAGAAGGTGAAAACTATTGTCCTATATGGAGATGAAGTCTGTGAATCTTGTCATTATTAACACCAGAGTGTAGGAATGTTAAAAGTTTTCATGCTTTCTCCTGTCGGGGCCCGTCTGAGGGCAAACCAGTTAGAAAATCATAGTGCAGAGGCTGAACCAGTCACAAAACAGTAAGAGCAGGAGGTAAGCTTTTCCATTTTCACCTATGATTCACTGATATAAATTTATATTGATATTTTATCTTCCTCTGAAAAAGGCTAAAATATTTGCCACAGCAATGGCCATCTTTCCTCATATTAATTCAAGCACTGTCTTTCAAGGTGTTAGGACTCAGCCTCTCCATTTCAGGCAGCATCGGCTGATCCAAAGGCTGTGCCTACTATTTCATCTTGTTTCCCTCTATTCCTAGTTGTGTACATTACAGAGTATTTCCCCTCTCCTACTACTTTTCCCATAATATTTTGTCAACTTTCTTCTCCCTCCACTCTGCTTTGCTGGAAATATGGAGCCCCACCTGAACATGGGCTAAGGCTAGGAATGTGGAAATCTGTCAGTCACATTTGCACTGTATTTTTTTCAGAATCTCATTGGTGTTGTTGTTCCATCCCAGTTAAACATATTTGGATGCGAGAATTGTTTTTTCTCCCTGCACAGAAATCCATGTGTGGAAGTGTGCATTTTTCCAAAATGTACACATTTTTTTCAGAGCATGGAATATTAGCAGAGGTGAAGAGACACATTGCATTCTTTGTTGCTTTGCCCACTCATTAGAAAGATGTGCTCTGTTCTGTTTCCCTTTGCAAATGGTTCAAAATGATTTTTTTCAGTTTTAAAATGAAGATAGTGAATTTCTTCCCATCACTACCTGAGATTTATACCATTTCTGCACTAGCCTCTTATAGCACTATGATCCCACTTTCAACATCCTATGGAATCCTGGGGTTCCCGGCTGGCCCCTCCCAAAACTGCAAACCCCAGGATTCCATAGGATGTTGAAAGTGGGATCATAGTGCTATAACAGGCTAGTGCGGAAATGGCCTTACTGGTCCAGATCATTGAAAAGTTTTGCTTTTTTAATCTAATTGTAGCACAGATAATAGGAATATCATTCAGATTATGTGCATGTGCATTCATGAGTGATCCAATATCTATAATCGATGGGGGAGTATCTCCATTTTGGGGGTTTGTCCCTGCTTATAGCTGGCCATATTCTGAGAATAAATCACAAAATTCCACTCCCCATCACTAGTCATAATGTAATTCATTTGGTCCACCCTTTTTAAAGGTTGCAGATGTTCAAATCATACCATGCACAGGTTATGGATTCCTATATTTTCAGATCTTGTAGGACAAAACACTTCTGCTGCTTATCTCTGACATTTACTTTTAAAGCACTTATTAAATGTGGAAAGCAGCTCATAATTAATATGTTGCTGGACTTGTTATGCAGGAAAAAAAGCACTTTTACATATATTCCAAAGTTCCCAGGCAATAGCTGTTTCCTGGACCTGCTCCATTTAAATATACGTTAAAGGTTTTGGGGGCATGTATCCATATTTTTCTTCTTATTACTACAAAATGCATTTCTTTGGAATTCAGCACCATCACAGTATATGGTTGTCCCTCCACATTTATCAGGGTTAGGATGCAAGCCTTCTGTGAAAGTGGAAAAACTGCAGATAACTCTAGGCTCCCTAAATTATATTTAACAAACAAATAAAAGAATGATCTGCAGATTCAACCCACTGAGGATTCAAATGCATAGTACACAATATATTTGAACCCATGGAGGTGGAACATACCAGCTACCCGGTTCTGCCTTCAAGGTAGCAGGGTTCCTTCACAAGGCAGAAGCATGCAGCTGATGGGAGTTGCCACTGCCTCCACTGCTGCCTTACACTGTTTGTAATACGGACTTGCAAGCCTCACCTCGCAGTCACAGTCTCTCACAGTCACTCTCAGTTTTGCAAGGATTGTAGAGAGACTGAAAACACAAGGCAAAACTTTTAAGTCCCCATTTAAAATGGTGTGGGGCAGCAACAGAGGCAATGGCAAATAATCTACAGATAATCAAATCTGCAAAAGTTAAACACGTGAATGTGGAGGAACAACTTTACTGTATTTTAGAAGTTGAACTTCTGAGCAGGGACAAACTTACACAACAGACTTCAAGTACAAAATGCAGTTAAAGCCACGTGTGTTGAATGTAAGGTCCAAGCTGCCATTTCACTTCTTTGGTTCATTTTTAATTACTCACAATGTATTACAGTATACTTTCCTCTCTAGTATGTCTTTAAACCAAACAATAGTCTTTTAAACTTTCAGTTTGGTGCACTAACAGCAATAGGAAAGAAGGTGAGGCGTCTCTTCCTTCTCCCAACTGCCATCTTAAGGTTACTCAAGAACAATCTTGATCTGAAGGGAAGAGACATCTCACTTTCAAACACACATGCATGCACACGCACATGTACACACACACACACGTGTGCACGCGCGCCTAGATTGTCTATACTGTTTGTACGTTGAGGGATGCACATGCACACACCAATGCTTTTCAAAAAGCATTGCCTATAAAACAGTATAACTAGCAAAAATAAATAATTACACAGGTCAGAGGACTCTGCCAAAAGGAGGAATTGCTTAGAATGAAGCAAAAGATATGCCCTCAAGCTCACTGTTTATCCTCAGACAAGGCTTCTAGGAGGCTGCCGGGGGCTCTGGGAGGGGGAGAATTCCTTCATGTGAGGCTTCTTTGTGTTCATGCCAGGTTGGGTGTAACATCTAAATAAAAGTCTTTTGACAGTGAATTCAAGCAGACCATGTTCATAAAACATTTTTATCTTAGAAAATTTTAGAGCATATGTTCTTAGGGTGTTGCAGTTAATCTGTGCTTAATACATTTTAAATAAATTTTACAATTAGATAAATTTTACAATGGCCACAGTCTTTGCTTCAAACAGTTATCGTTCCAGTGTGTACTAAAAAGCTACATTATTTAGGTCTGCCCTCTTTATTAATATGTTTCTTGGAATATGTGTGCCTCATTAATTGAAGTTAGTTGTGCAATACATTATCTCACTCTATTTTTGCTCTTTAGCCAGAGGGAACAAACAGAAAGCTGCTTCTACAGACAAGAATTTATATCAAGTAGATTTGAATTAAATGTGGCTTCCTCTTCTCCATTGGCATGGGCAACCACACTCTAGTATTTTCCTGTAGTTATTTCTTGCAAAGGCAATGATTACCATTTTTTCTGCCTTATTTGGCAAATAGGAGACTGCTGTGAACACATGAAATTTATTTTGCCTTTTTACTATTTACTGTCTGTCACCTGACTATAGAATTCTTATTTGACTAATCATTAAACACAGTAAAAAGAATGAAAGAGAGAAAGAAGAAAAAAATTACTGATCTTGCCATAGCAGTGGAATTACAGAAGTCTAAAAATATCCACCTGTGACTCACAGGCTATTGGAGTGCATTTGTTATCTGTTCTGTGCAAACAGGTTTTCATCTCAGTTTATTCCTTCTGAGTTTAAAGTGCCCTTAATTGGCACCCCAAATCATACTGTTGCAGGAGCCCAGAGAACACAGAGACCACAGAGCAAGAAAAAGAGTAATTTGTTACGCGTGGGCTTTTGGCTGGATGTTTCCAAAAGACCAAAAGCCCCGAATTCAAGTTTCACAGCTCTTTTATAGACAAAGTTCACAGCATACAAAAAGATCACAGGCAAAGATCACAGGCATATCTCGGTCCGCCCCTCCGGGGTCACAAATACCACATGCTGTTACTAGCTAATTACCCCCGCACTCAGACCCCGGAAAGTGCTTATCTACAATCTGCAATTACCGCAGCCAGTCAATAAACAAACAACACACCGGCTATGTGACATACAAACAACATCCTAGCTACATGATACATTGGCTCTCGTGACCTTTTTACCCTTCTTAAATCTTTCTCCGTTCCTCTGACCTAAGCCCCCAGCTTCTACTTTATTTCTAATTTATTATTTCTAATTCATACCTATATCATTTCCCCCCTTAAATGCATAATTTCTAAACAATTATAGCATTTTGTGACGTTATATCATAAAACAGCGTCAGGCTGAGCCATCAAAGCGTACAGAGTTGCTGTCTTACTGGAAGTAATTTGAAGCATATTACTTATACATTGTATAAAACAAGGAAAGCATATACACAGAAACAGGAATATTAACACTACTGGCAACAAAATTACAAACAATGCTTTTAGCCAATTCAGGTTTGGTAACCAAGATGTGAGCCACTTCCACCCGCTATCATCCCCTTCATTTATATCCTTTACTACTTCATGAAGTTTGTTAATTTGTGCTTCTATCGCATTGCTGTTATCAGACAAATTGAAACAGCACAATTTCTGATGCTTTTCACATCCTACATGATGGAGAAGGAAGAGATGGTCAACGGCTGCCCGATTTTCCAATACAGCATTCCTTAGTTCCCGCTGTTCTTTGTGAAGCAAGGATAATGCTTTGGAAGTAGTGTTTATACTTTTGACTAGCGTACAGGCTAATCTATTTATTTCTAGTCCGCCCTCCAAAGCCAATCCTGTTATTCCAACCAGGGAGAATGCTAACACTATTTTCTCCTTGTCCACCATAAGTGTGATTGGCTGTCACAGTTTTCCTCTAGAGGGGCGGCTCTAGCTCTACGGTCTCGCTTCTGAGGCCATGGAGGAAGGACTGTTACCAGACGG